>VXBA01000468.1:186660-414343 GCA_013399895.1 Serilophus lunatus | reverse complement strand
GTGGGTGGGAATAGGAAGAGGGGGGTAAGAGAGAAGGGGGAAATGCAGCAATTTAATCCCCTGCTCTACTGCTCGTGCTTGTTGAAGCCGCGCACGCAAACAAGCCAGGCTTCTACCCCCCTGCAAAAACCTTGCAAACTTTTATAGCTTCTTTTAATTGCTGCAGGAGGAGGGACAAATGCAATGAAAATATTGAGCTGTGTTTGGTGCTTTCCTATCTCTCTCGTTTATTGCCTGTGGTATCCGGATGGGTACTGTGCCCCTGAAATTACATAATTTTATAAATATATAAAGCAACAGCAGAAGTATTGAGATTCAAGGCAACAAACTTTTAAAGCTGCAGTGTCCTTCCTCCCCCCCTTTTTTCTCCCCCTCGTCTGTCTCCTTTTGACAGTTTCTCAACTGGTGTGCTGTGGTTTGTTGTGAATGGGGGATCTGTGATTAAACAGGAGATTTGCGGTTTGCGGGTGACTTATTCACTCTCTTGTGCGCTGTTTTCCCTTAATTCATTTAAGTGTATCTTAAAAATTATTTCATCGCGGAGCAGATGATCTCGTAGATGCCGTTGTTGAAGGTGCACAACTTCGCACAGGGTCTCTCTGCGTCCGCGGATTGTCCACCGCTCCCCGCCGGCCCCCGAATAAAACGCTGCAAAGAGATGAGCCCCCCCCTTTTCTTTCGCCAACTGTCAAACCCTCTCCTGCCTCCGGTTGCGTCTCGTAGTCGTGCGGGTCAGCTCTGAAGGTGCTCAGGGCGGTTGAAGTTTGGCATCAGCGCGGTGCTGCCCGAGCCGCCCCGGTGTCGGGAGAGCCGTGCGGGGCCGTGCGGAGCCAGGGCTGCTGCTCCCGCCGTGGCACGGACGGGGGGGCCCGGCTTCAAACACCGGCGGAGTTTGCTGAGACGTGCAAGAGGGAGGAGGCTGCCGCTTTAATTACTTGTAAATAATTTATGAAGCGTTGCTCCTACAAGAAGGGGGGGGGGAGAGCGCTAGAGAGGCTTTGCTCGGTGAAATCCCTCGGTGATGGGTAAAAATGAATTAAATAACGCTATGTAATAATACACACTGCTGTTGAAAGAAACGACGGGCGGAGAAAAGTACGTGCCCGGCGGGAGCGGCAGCCCCCTCGGCGGCCGCCGGCGGGGCTGGGGCAGCGATGCCCGGCCGGCGACGGTGGGGAGACGGTCCCTCCTCGGACGGAGGGGGTTTGGGTTGTAGGTTGGAATATGGCTGATCATGTGTTGGCTTGTGTTTTACAGTATTTTTCCCCTTTTGGCCACACCCCCCCTTCCCAGGCAGCTTCCCACTCAGGGAATCCGCGTACAGTAAAAGCCATCGAGATGACACACGCCGAAACATTTAATTAGAGGCGATTTGCGAGCAGGGAGCGCGCCGTTCGGCGGATGCCGAGGCGAGGAGGAGCGGGCTCGGCCGGAGGAGGCCGGGTGGCCACGGGCGTGTGTGCAGGGAGCGTTTGGCTGCGCGGGGTATATTTAGAGCTTGCGAGAGTGGATTTGGAATGCAAGCGCCTTATGTAACGAGGTTAATCAGAAACACTGGAGAAAATTTCCTTAATTTGTCGGGGAGTTTTCTGGATGTTTGCGGAGCGGCCGTAGTTCGCGGGTGTTACACAACGCCCCCCCCCTCTTTCCCGGCTCTCCCGGCCCAGGCTCCGGCGGCGCGGGCAGATGGTGCTGCCGGGGCGCGGGGCCGGCGGGAGGGAGCCCGGGGCCGGCTCCGGCGGGATTGGGGAGGGGGCAACTTTGGGATCCCATCAGTTATGTAATGCTCCGCTGTCGCTTCTGTACGGATGCGAAAAGGAGAGGGGGAGGCTGGGAAGACCTAGGCGGCTCCGGCGGTTGAGGGTGTTATCTTGGCGGTCCCGAATTGTTGGGGCTGTGGTACTGCTAACCTGCTGACCCACATGGCCCTCCTCCCTTCTCGCTGGGGAAGGGGGTCGGGCACTCGCTGCCACTCGCCCGGGCTCCCACTCGCCGCACGCAGGCGAGCACCGCGTTATGTAACAGTGCGAGTGGGAAAGCGAAGGTCAGTGATGGAGGGAGAGGCATCCCCGCGACACAATGGCCAGAGCCCTGCGTGCTGGGGCTCTGCAGCCTGTACACAGAAATAAAGCTCACGGCGGTAATTGGCGTGGGGGATTGAAGGGCTTGGGAAGGAGAGGGGAGAAGGAGAGTGGCAGGGGTTTGGGAAAAAAAAAAGTGTTTGGGTTTTTTCGGATGATGTAATGGAGTTGGCAGAAAATACAAGTCTACTCCTAGAGTGCAAACAGTAAGAGAATTGGAGCTGGCATTCTGTGCTAATGTTGCATAAATTAGCGTATTGGAAGTAAATTGACCTACACACTACACACCAGCTGATTACTAATAGTGAAAACCTGGACATACAGAACCATGCAGAAAAACATGACAATATCAACATTTCGGCCTCCTTGAAATCAAGGATTTGATGGATTAGGTGTTAGGAGTCCCTATAGACTTATAGGTTTGTTTGGGTTTGCTTTTAAAGCTATGGAAATAGCACTTGTTTTCTTGCCCCCCCCTTTTTTTTTAATATGGCAATGATGTGACCTTAATGTGTGACTAGTATAGGTGGAATTATTTTTAGAACTGCTGGCTTATAAACTCATATGTTTAATTGTATATTGAGTTAAAAATGTATCTGTTTGGGTCATGATTCTACCATGTGTAAGCTGGCAAATCTGGACTCTTATCCAAGCTGTATGGAGGACTGATACAGATACACAAATACTTACATGTATGTACATACACACACACCTCTAACTGGAAAAATCCTTCTTTTTTGACTTGGCAAACACTATAAATATTTGTTTCATATCCTTTGTTTTCGTAGCTGCACCTGCTGCAAAGCTGCTTTGATACTTCAGGGTTTATAATAACCAGAGTACATATAAGGAATGAAGTAAACAACATTAAAAAAATGACTGTTGATGGAAAAAGTGGGGAAAGTTTGCTGTGGAATAAAATCTTACGTGAAACTTTAGTTATTACAGTGCTATCCTTTCAAAATACTTTATTTCTTGATATGCAAAACTGTTTGCACCACCAGATCCTTACATAACTCTATTTTTATTTTGCAAAGGTTATGTTGTTTTTGTTGCTGTGTAGAACGTTTATCTTGAAAGCATAAATTCTGGAGTTATCAAAAGCACCTTTCAAATGGCAAGTTGTTACCTAATTTATTTAGTATATGGGAACATGCATGTATATATACTTGGGTGCTTTGGAAAATTACCTGCACTCTGATATCAAAACTGATTGTTAGAAAAATGACACCATAAATGGAAAAAGCAGGAAATGGATAAAAAGCCTGGTTTCCCCCCAGAAGTCTTTACTGCTGACACTAATTGTTAAGATGTACTGACAACCATTCACTGTCCAGCAGGTTGAATTTCAGGCTGAGTGTCTATGTGTGTGTTCTGCAGTCAGGGTTTGTGGTTTGCCATGGTTAGTAGAAGGAATGCTTCCCTCACCAGCTCTGGCCCTGGACTCTGGGACTGTTGTTGCCATTCATTTCACTTTGCAGGCTTTGACATCCATGGAGTTCTACCCATGCTGCTCTCTGAGGCTTAATGTTCTATTCGTCCCCTTAGAAATAGTCGTAATTGAATAAACTATATTTTAATAGAGGACTACTGTCTCATTAAAAGGGAAAAGTACGTAAGAAGCTTTTAAACATGATAAAAAAATGCCTGATTTTGGTCTCAGAGGTAAGTCAGTCAAGAGGGAATGTCTTGCTGAAAAAAATAAATTAAGACAGCTCTTACATCATTGGATGATGCTGTGTGCAAATGTTTTTATGATGCTTAATATTTAATAATAGAAAGCTGCAGCTATGTAGGTACTTGTTCTTCTTCTCTTGCTCCTGAGATACTGAAAATATTTGCTATTTCCAGAACACTTTGGAATTTTTTATCATGTCATCTATTTATCCTGATCCTTTCCCTACTGATAGATTATGAGGTGTTTCTTTTTGTGCTTTGTTTTAATTTGGGTATTGCACTCCAAGTAGGGATATGACATCATTAATAGTGACAGCAATAGGTTTGTGGTGTTCTTTTCTTTAAAAGTAATTTTCTTCCTAGATTTTATCACTTTCTGGATTTAGAATATTCCACAGAGCAAAAATTCCACAGTACAAAATTTTGTGGGTTGTTTTCAGGAGGACTCTGTGAATTTTATAAATTTGGATATTTTCTGTAGAATTTTTAGTTGCCTTTGTCATCATTGCGAGCTATTCTGCATGCACCACTGATTTAGTCCTATTTTGGTAGATGATATGTGCCTTGAATCCTTTAAAGTACAGCATTGTTTTAAATGTTTGTAGCATAGGAGCAATAATAGCAGCAGTATGTTGTTCTCCTAGGAACAATGCAGTTCTCTTATTTCAATAAACCGTAACCTATTCTCTTATTTTATTTGCTTGAGAAACATCTCAGGAGCTCATAAACCAGTGTGTAAATACTGTTATCATTCAACCAAATGCTGTAATTTTACTAAATAAAGAACATGTTTTGTAATGGAGATTAACGGGCTGTGTGACAATTTCAGTTTTGGGTATAGCACTGCATTTGAATAGAAAGGGCAATTTTAGCTTTGGGAGGTTGTCCGATTTTTCTTTTTCTTCTAGTATTTGTTTTCTAAACTATAAAAATATGTGCTGGGAAAATCTGAAATGACTCAATCCATTTTGGTGGATTTAATCTGAGAATTATCCCAGTGCAAAAGGGAGAGGGAAAAATCCCAACCTGGTTTTAAATCACCGTAATATCTTGAAATTAACTCATTAACAAGTGTTCCATTCTTTACTGCAATATTTTTAGGAGCATATTTACAGTGGAACACAATTGTGGGAACAGGTGTTAAAAAATGAAAAAAAAAATTGTGGGTCTATCTAAATGCTTTAGCAAGTCTGGGTGCTATGTATCTTTAGGATCGTTTATCGACTCTGTGTTTCATGGCTTCTAAATGGGAAGCAAAGGAGTTAAAATCGGCAACAGTAGCTGGTGTCACACAGTTGTAGAAGGCAGGGGAAGGGGAAGGGAAATGCTGGGCCCAGGAAATTTACAGGGAGCTGTCAAAGTGCAAAAATACCCTTGACTTAGGACCTTTCATTTCCATGCTGCAAGGCAGTTGTCCGCCCCTCAGCTGTCTGTCCGTCCTGGACCTTTAAGCAATAGGCTTCCTGTCACCCCAGTTCCTTTGGGTAGGATGTTGAAGGGGGTAGCAGTGTCCCCTTCTCAAGCGGAGCTGAACTGTTCTCTCTGTCACAGTACACTTGCACCTGGACCTGAGCTTGCCAGGGCCATCCTGTAGTTTTCAATGGCTTTGGTAGAAGAGGAATTTCCTATAGTTAAAGTGTTGGAGAAACTTTTGAATGTGTGGAAGCACCCACACTTCCTCTGCAGATTTCTGCTATCTTCCTCTGCTGTCTTTTCCTCTGATTCTTTTTTCAAGTATCTTGTGTGTTCACCTATTGCTGAGGCTGTCTCTGTAGCCCTGATAATCCCTTCTGGAAATGTAGTTCACAGAGCTGTTGGGTTTCTGTATATCCACAGCTGGCAGACAATTCATGTATCCTTACCTGCACACATTCTTTCAGTTAGGTAGAGGAGGGCCCTGCAGAGCAGAGTCTAAATCCACTACTGTCACTAGATCCATGTTGCACATTTGGTGTCAGAAACAGATCAGGCTTCATTTTTAGGGTTGTTGGGTTTTTTTAGTCCCAGTGTTCTGATAGGAGGCTCTTCTACAGCTTTGCTGTTCTGATGATTATAAAGCTTCTCCTCGCTTCTAACTAAATGTGTTCATGGTCAGTAAGTTTTCTTGCTTCTTTAGATGTTTTCTATAAAATCTCCTTAGACTGAAAATGAAGACGAGACTGGTATTTTATTTTTCTGATAGCTGAACTACACAGTGAGCTCTGTTCTATGACTCACAGTTTAGCACTTCAGCATATCTGTTGTAGATGGTCTGTGCTGATAGAAACATGAGAACAGCTTGGGCTGTATGTCACGAGGAGTTAATTGTCAAATTTCTTGAATGCAAAGGTTGTGAATTATTCTTCATCCTGTTATCTGAAGTCTCATCCAGGTATGTTTCACTCTCAGTAACAACTGAGCTCTTCAGAGACTAAGTGTATTAGGGTGTGTATTTTCATGAAGACATTGTGGGGCTTATTTTACAGCAGTTTAATCTTATAGTTTAGCCTCATTGCACTGTTCATTTGGAAGGATCCCCAGGTGTTTTAAACACTATTGGGAACCATTTTGCTTATTACTGAAATCCAGCCACTTCTTGTGTGGAATCTGACAGCTGTTTAATGGTGCTCAGCCATGCTAAGCAGATCAGAACAGAAAGTGAAGAATACCATACCTGATTGGAACACTCAGAGGGATTTTGGATACAGATAATATAATTATCTGAATTGGAATTGGGTCAAACAGCTCTATTCCTGTAGAAAATTACTAGATATTTTCAGTGGCAGTGTATGGTCAAGAAATTGGTTTGAAATACCTTCCTGAAAATGATGCCCCCAGCAGTGAGATAATCGAAGATCCTGCTGCTTACCCAATGGTGATCACCAGTTGCTGTATGATCAATGTGTTCTTCAGGTATTTCTGGATGTATTAATTGTTTGATCCCACGCTGGTATGTGAAATCTTATAAACCAGTGGGGACGCCCAGGATATTGCAGGTCTTGCTTTGTAAAGCAAATTTCTTTACCATTGCATTCCTTAAACTGTGAGTTGCAGTCTGTGAAATGTGTTCATATTCACAGAGGTTTTAAAATGGTTCTAGGGGATCTGTTGGCACTAAGCCCATAGGGGATGAGGGAAGTGAGTGTCACAGTCTTGTCGTGTTGACTGTGGGGAAAACATATAACTCTTTTCCAGCTGTCTTCAATTTAATTTCCTATATAATCTAGCGAAACAGAATATAAACAGAAGATCTGCAAAGGACCAGAAGTCAAAATTCACAATCAACTAAATGTCCATAAATGTTCCAGTAATAATGACCAACTGCAGAGTCTTTCATTTGTAATTTAATCTAATAATTTCCATGCACTTCTGAAGGAACACACTACGAAGCTGGCAACTTCTGAGAAATTGCTGTGCTGTTACAATCAGCATTTGAGCTGGCATTATAACAGCATGATAGATAGTGAGATGGAGGACAAAGTTAGCGTTGAAACTGAGCTCAGAGAAATTGCTGGCAGAATGTGAGAAAGCAGAGCTGGATTATGATAACCTCCCTTGTAGAATCAAATTAAACCATTTTTAAAGGCTTTGTTGATTTTTAGTTTGTAGTTGTACTATGTATTTACTTCACATGGGTGCAGGAGATTAATGAGGCAGGTGTAGTGATCATGGAGTGAGAAACTGTGGTGCTGCTGTTCTTTTTAAATGTTTCATTTCATACAGACTGTGGGATATTTACAGCATTAATTGACAATATGTCTGTGTGCTTTTAGTTCTGCAACTGTTTGAATGGATTGAAAGGGTTTAATATAGGAGGATGATGGAAATTAAAACTCCTAGAAGGAGGTTGAAAGAGAGCCCTCCTCCTTTTTTTTTATTACTCTTATAAAAATCCTTAGAAATGGCATGCTTGTCCAAAGAGGTGGTTTGTGTGAAGAATGGTGAATGCATAGCCAAGAATTCTGCAGCTGGATTTGAAAATGTGGCTGAAAGAAGGCAAAAGGAAAAACAAAACAAAACAAAAAAACAAAACACAAAAAGAGGTACAGCATTTGGCACAAGAGCTATCAAGTATACATCCAATAGTATTACCAGCTCCTTATCTGTGAGAGAGGAGTTTTTTCCATTGTTTTATTGAAGTGTATGTCATGGACTTCTGAAATACATATATATGCAAAACTGTAGACACCATGAGGAAGGCTTAAATTATGTATTAGTAGAGCTTGACTTGACTGTTTTGGCACTGAAGCAAGGTCTGTTAGATACAGTCAAGGATAAAACCAAGGCCAAGACTTGTGAAATACTGATTATAGGGTTTATTTTATTCCTGTCATGGAATTATGAGAATACTTTAAAGTAGGATTTCCCCTCATAGTTTGTTTTCAAAGGTAGGGGTAGGAAAAAATGCCTTTTTATGAACTGATAGGTGACTTTGCTGAAGTCTGTACCAAATGCAAACCAGTTAAAGGGCTCTACTGCACTACATCTTTTAACTAAAGGTTGAAAGGTAAGGCTTAAACTATTTCTTTGAAAGAAGTCTTGAAGTTTGGTAAAACAGGCTAAAACACAGCTTTTGTTAATACTTTACTTGAAGTAAAAAACCTGTCGGCATCTTCTAAATCCTGTGTATTATTAAAAATAAAATATAATTAAGCCAATGTCAAAGGAAACTAGGGCATATCAAAAACCTCTCTCTGTGTCATGCTTCATTTGTGTAATCTTGAAGAGGAGTTTTGTTAGTCATTTTTGTTGTCATTATAGAAGTCAGGAAAGAGTCTGTAACTGCCTGGGTTGTTAGAGAGGCCTTTTAAAGACTCTAATGAAGTATAGTCTGAACTGGTAACATCTTCTGTTGAGTCAGAGTGCTTCTGAGATAATACATGTAAAAGTCAGTCAGTTAGCAAAAGCACAAAAGCAGCTCTTTCCGTGACTGATGCTTGGAGGAACAATGGACCAAGCAATATGCAGTGGGGTTGTACTTCCAGTCTCTAAGCAGTCTTGCCAATCTGTCAATAGCCAGCCAGGCTTTACACTTCCAGAATATTTTAAAAAACCCATAGTAAATAATTTTTGGAGATTTCATTCCCACTCAACTCTCTTAACATTTGTAATGGTTATTATTTTCTGCTGGAGTCAGGTATATTTTTAAGAAGTGAAGTGATCTGATTTTCATGAATGTGAATCTGCAAGGGATCAGATTAGGTCAGTCATATTTTGGCAGCACAAGAGCCACCCTTGGCTATTAGAAGTGTTCTGTTCTGCTGGCAGAAGACTTGATCCCGTGACAGTTTATGTGTGTGTTTAATTCTGAGCATTGTGAATGATTCTGTTGATGTAGGTGATGATGCACCGTGGTGTGAAGCTGGGCTGTATGTAGTAAAGATCAAGATCAAGGGAAAACTGGGGAATTGTGTAAGAAAAATATGAAATGAAATGAAATGAAAATGACTTTGGAAAAAAGACAAATGAACTGTAGTTTTCAGGGTAGGTAGAGCTGGGTAAGTAACTCTGATCTGCCAATTACTTTGGCAGATATATTGTTCCCCTGCTATAATTTTGCTTGCAGGATCATACTGTGGCTCCATTGCCAGAAACGAATTTATAGCCCCACTTCAGAACAGCTGTTAGGAGATGAGCAACAGTTTCCTCAGGTACAGAACATGAGTTGTCCTTGTCTGTTGCTGTATATGGAATGTGCATCCTAATACTATTAAAGAGTTTCTTTTTTCTAATTACTGAAATCTTAGCTCTTTCTATATACATATATCAATCAAAAATCATTTTTTTGTTTCCTGATAGAAAGAAGGAAGGGAAAGGTGAACAAATTGTAGTAAAAATCTAGAAAACTGGTTGTAGAGGTGCCCTGTCTTATTGGCATTTCTTTCTCTAGATTTTGACTGCCTCTAACAGGGTTGGATCACAATTGAGTTATTTTCCTTTTTTTGTTTGGTTGGTTGTTTTTCTTTCGTGTAAATTACACTGTACCACTTTACCTCTTTTTAGAGATTCATGGTTCTTGTTCATGAGAAATTGCAGTTGTTAATTTTTTTGATCATAACACCCCACTGAAATTACCTGCCCAGGTCAGCTGTGTCTCAGAGATGCTCTAGTGTGACAGGTAGTGTAGTATCTAAGGCTATGCAAAAGAACAGGGGAAGATAATTTTTTTCAAAGAGAAGCAAAATCCTTCCAAAATTCTATCCAGCCATTAACTTTCCACAGCAGTGCCCAAGGCATTCCGTCACTAAAATCTTTGGTTTCAGTTCTCCGGAGAACGCTCCCACACACAACATTCACCTTAGAGGGATAAGGACAAAAGATTCTGGACGAAGCCAGGATCAACAGAGAGCTAGGTTTACAGATAACCACGAGCTTCCATTCAGCAAGCTGTATTTGGCCTCAGTGTTGGGTTTCTAGCGTTCCCAAGTCCACCTTCCTGTTGTTTTCAGCCCAGTTTAGAGACTGTAGAAATGGCTTGTCACAGATCTCTGCAATTGGCAAGTCTCCTCTGAATTTCTTCCACGTATCCTTTCTTTTCTTTGCCACAGTAGAGGTTCAAAGCAGAATGTCTGTAGGGATTTCAGAGCAAATGATCACAAGTGGAGAGGTGGGGACTCGTGCCAATATACTGAAAATATTTTGTTGCATTGCTTTTCTCTGCACACAGCACAACGCACACTGGAAGCAAACTTGGCTCTGGAAAGGCAGCAATAGAAAATGTAAAAACAAACCCAGAAAGGAAGTAAATGAAGCCAAAGGGGGAGCAGGGCAGTTTTGGGTAATGAACAGTAAAAGAAAGATGTGGAACTTAAGGAAGAAGTGTAATGAAAGGGCACAAAAGAAAGATGACTGATTTGGAGAATAGCCTGGAAAAAAAAACGCGTTTGGAAAAGGACTGGAGTAGTGGGGGAAGCTGCAGTGTCTGCTGAGGGGAGGGGAATTTACTGCCTTATTGCTTCTGGACAATTAATATTTTTATATTCTGTGATCTTGTCTTTACTATGGAATGCAATAAAATGTGTTTTAGTGCATGGTGTGGTCTCACCCAGTTGCCTCTCAGATTTGCTTCAGCACCCTATTGTTTCCAATGAGCTCTGACTAAATGCCTTTGCCATAGATGTTGTGCTAATGGGTTATATGAATTATTTGTCTTATCTCAGTCCTGTGAAATTAGAAACCCTTTCCCACAGTGTGTTAAGCAGATTAAAATGAAAGCCTGTTTTTATGGTCGAGGAACAGTGCAAATATTTGGAGAGAAAAAAAAAGTAAAAAAAAAAAAAGTTGTGAACTAACAGTGGGATGCTGTGAGGAGGCTTTATGAAGCAAACACATTTTGTCACTTAAATGGTGAGAGAAGTTCCAAGCTTCCCTGGTAGTTTTTACCAGGGAAGATATCTTTTGTTGTTGTTGTTATTTGAAGTTAACTTCCTGGCCATTTGTGCAATTCCTTCTTCAAAACCTTGCCAGTCACTAAAGGGCTATGTTTACTTTCTGGTAGGCAGTCCTGGGACTGGCTTTGGGGTTTTTGGAAAAGCACTAAACATCCTATTTGAGGATACTACCAGCTTTTTGTTGTTGTTTGTAAGGGAAATTACTTTAAAAAGCAGTGAAGTGATGGCTTTGTAGAGGTACTTGTGAAATTTGGGATTCATGTTACTCTGTCTCTTGAATTCCTGTCTTGTGTATCAATCCCTTCTCCCTTAGGAGTAGAATATACTTTAGTTACAGCAGCATTTTATTTATACTGACTTACTCTCATCTTTGTGTCATAATGTTCCAAGACATTTTATAAGATAACTGCTCTTCTACCTGGGTGGTATTTGTCACGCAAAAAGTCTAAAGCTACAGTGAAATTATTGCAGACATGACACTTGCTTAAGATAAAAAGAGTATTTTACAGTGTTTGGGCAATAGCTTAATTAAGGCATCACATGTTATTTAATATATGAAAGAGGACAGAGTAACGATATGATGTCAGAGTGAGCATTGTGCATTTTTCTGGAGTCTCTTCCTATTCCTTTAGCTTTCTCATTCATTTCTCTAATTTCTCTGCATGGAAATACAAAACAAGATTGCTTATTGCTACATCAGTAATGTTTCCCCTTGGGGGCTCTTCAGATCGTGATCAGGGTTGAGAAGTCATGGAAGTGCTTATGGGCTTCACTGTTGGAGCTTTAGGCTGAACTTCAGATCAAAAAAAGGGACAGGACAAAAAAAGGCAGGAGGTCCAGGAGAGTTGACCCATTATTTTTCTGTCTGTTGGCAGTACCAGACCATCCAAGTGTCATAGAAGGTGCTTCAAAGTCTGACTTCAGGTGTTGATTTCCTACAGAAGTCTGGCATTTTTCCCTCTGTCTGTGTTGAACCAGGAGACAGCAGCTGTGCCCTAATAGTTTTTCTTCTTCTCCAGCATCTGGTCTAGGTGTCCTTTGGTAGGACTCACTCCATGCACGTGTCCCTGTGTGTTTTGTTGGCACAGGAATTGAAAAATTCATGCTTTTACTGATTTGCAGTCTAAACTACTGATGTGGAGGCAGCTATGCCAACAGAAGGAAACATTTGTTTGTCATGTAGCAAAGCCAGCATATATTTTCTTTTTCCTTAAAAATTGCCCTCTGTTACAGTTTGACACACTGGAGGTAGTGGGGGCTGGGGGCGAGGGCAGGTTTTTTGTCATAGCTGTGTTAGCAGAGGCTCTGCTGAATAGGCAGTGCTTAACAACCCTCAGGAGATTGTAGGGATCTGTCTCTGCTTAGCCCTTATCAAGTTGCAATTATACCACTACTGATCAGTGGAGTTACGTGGTTTAATTTATGTGAAAGGTTTCAGATCCCTCTGCAAACTGGACACTGCAGTCCTGTGGTGTTACACAAAAATATTTTGCAGTAGGTTATCTATTAAAACTTTGTAAGAAACAGATAAATGGCAGTGGTAGGGGGACAGCAGTATTCCTTCTTTTGATATAAATTCTTACCTATTGTAAGCATTTTTCACCATACCTTAACCAGGCCAGCACAGAAAGATTTGTTTTTAGTCTGTCTCAGGAAGTGTCTGATTTTGCAACCACATTTAAGTAGTTGAAGATTTTGTGTAATACTGACATTTCTAAGTGGTATTTTCCCAAAAAAAGTAGATATTTTTACATTAATGTTTTCCAATGCAATGTTTTCTCTGTAAACACATTGCTTTTGATTTGCATTTCTTTTTCATATTTTTCCAAACGTGTTCTGTTTTAAGCAGAGAGACTTATAACTGCTGGACATTACTGAGGGAAGTTAAACATATAAGCCAAGAACATATAGGGAATAATTAAGCTGTATTACAATTAAAGCATTTGAATATTTTAATACCTTTAAGGTCATTTAAATTTAAAACACATTTTAGATTTATATCTCACGAAGCTGTTCTGCCTGACTTCCACCAGCCTTTATTAAAGACTAAGCAGTCTACTTGCCACCTTTTAGAGATTAGACTTGTATTTAGAATTTGTCCCCTAATATGTAGTTAATAATAATATGGCAATCATTCAGTTTTGCAAAACCAGGTAGGCTTCTAATGCTTTAGAGAGGTTTCTAATACATGTAAAAACACTTTCTTCAAGGCACTGGCATAGTAATTAACCTCTTCACATTTTTCTTAAAGACAATTTGGAAGAAAAATCCCTTCTAGAGACACAGATGCAGTTATAAATTTGTTTTCTGTTGCTCTTGGAATGCTTTCATCAATATTTCAAATGAGAAGGTATCTGTTCCTTCACATTTGTTTAAAACCTCACATGATGAAACTGGAAGGATGTGGTGCAGATGGGATGTAATTTCCTGAATATCACACTTGTTCTTCTGGATACAAGTGTCCTCAGGGTTGCTCTGGTCAGTACTGTTGGACAGGGTCCTGAAACATTCATACTGTACATTTTTTACCCTGCACGAGGTTAATTCAGTTTTTCGTCTCCAGTAAGAGCTCTTCCTGTGGCCTGTTCAGTTATCACGAGGGAGAAATCTTGTAGGAGAGCATGAAAGCAACAACGACCAGCTGTTTGAACTCCCTGATGGCAGCGTTTCACATGGTTCAGTCTACCTGGTCAAACCCATACTTAGAGATTGAAGGGGATGACTTGAAATGCCTTGAAATGCCCTTTCTCTAAAACTATGTTCTCCTTTGGACACAACTATTTCTCTTCCACATCCCCCTCTTCAAGTTCAGCTGCAGCAGCGTGAGGTGAGAGTGAGCACCTCACAGCAGTGCTCGGGGACAGAAGGGTCTTGGGAAGGCTCTGGTTTGATGACAAAATCAAACACTGCTGCAGGTTCTGAGCTTAAAATGCAAGTGTTCACTCCATGTAAGTTGATATCATTAACTATCAAAGACTGTTTAATGTGGAGTTTCAGATCCGAGATGTGAAAAGAATTGAAATACAGTATGTTATGTAACTTTAGGTTGCTAATATGCGGTTGTGTTCGAGAGGATTAAGGGCAAGTTTTAACCAAAGGCACTTTCAGAACTGGAGATATCCAAAATATTGTTAGTCATCCTTTCAGCTTTTTATTAGCAGTATCTTGCTGAGACAGGTAATTGTTAAAACTGGAGAGGAAAGTCTGGTTTGTCATTTAAGTCCAAAGATGTATTAAAATGACCTTTCCAGCAAAGGGGAGACAGATCATTGCCATTGGTTTTAGCCAGAGAAACAAAGCTGGTATCTGCTCTTTGGTTCATGTGTTCAGCACTGAAGAAACCTGTGTTTGCCAGACTTTGGAGGAAAAAGGGGTTTGACTACAAGCAATTAAAGTATTTTGAAAAAAGCGGTAACTAGTAAAATTTAGAAACATGCCAGCACAGGGAAGAGAAACAAAAATGAGATGAGAGGCCCTGGGTGGATCTTCTCTTGTACTGGGAAAATCTGGCAAGTATGTTGTTATCAGCTCATTTGGAATGATCAGACCCCTAATTGATATTCTTCTGGGAGAACCAAACTAGAAGATTCCTGCCAGAGTGTAAGAGAACTGGTGAAAATATTCAAACAAACCAAACCATACAGGTTTCTGCTGCCTCCTTTCTGGTTCTGAACTTGTCTTCAATAAACAAATTTGGAATAGCAATGCTGTCAGCTGTTTACCAAGAGGACAGGAGGTTTGTTTATCCTTCAGAATCTGGAGAAGAGATGGAATCCCAGCCATCAGTAAGCTCTGGACTCTTCTCATATCAAACCCCAAATCAACAGTCAGTGTAACTGAATATTGCACTGTGAATGGTGCACTTCATATTTCAAACAGGTCAAATTCAGCAGGAGGTTTGAAATGGAGCTGAGCTTCCAGAAACAAGCCCAACTAACAGTAAAAAACCTTTAATCTTAGTATGAAGACCTTGCACTGGGACAACATGCAAATCCTGTTAATAATGTAATGACTCTCCATTAATTCCCATCACTGTTATGTCAGTTTATTTTCAGCTACTTGATTCATCATGATTTTGTCAGTTGTATTGAAAACCCTTTTTGTATTCAGCTATTAAAAATGGTTTAGGTTTCTATTGATTCTCTAATTTTGGGATCTTTCTTGAGATCATGAGTGTTCTGAATTAAAACTCCTGGTTTAGGAGTAGAAATGTCTGTCAAAATTCTATTTCCTTACTTCCTCAATATATACACGTTGTCCTTTTGAAGTAGGTTGTACTGCTTCCCAAGAGACTCGGGAAGCTTCTGCTCTCCTTTCCGTTTGAGTCTTGCTAATGCAAGTGTTACCAAGATACTATGTGTTAAATCTGCAGCAAAACAGCATTGATTTCTTTCATTCTTTTCTGTATGGTGGAAGGAAGCAGAAGAGGTTTTACTCTTAGCATTTATCACACCCAAGTGGGCATGGGAGTAATTTTGCTAACCACGTGAATTATTTCTAAAAATACGCTTATATTTATTCAGTTTGTTTAAGCTTTCATTTCTGAGCTGAGCAGGTTTCTAAAGAGCTCTTCTTCCAACATGAAGATGGTGGGAGCTGATGGATATTAAAATTTAAGTGAAATATTTCTATTCCTAGAGGGAAGGTGCATCTTCAGGAAGAAGAATGAAGGTTGCTTAATTGAGAGTGACAAATGTGCTGTATTTGCTTTCATTGAACAATTTTGAAAATTCATCTCTCCTCGTGGGTCTGTGTGATTTGGAAACTCTGGTCCTTTTTTAGAAATGGGATCTGTAAATTTTTCTTTATTTTAGATTGAGTACCAGTTTGGAGGTTGGAGGTGCCAGGATAAGTAATTCCTCCCCTTTAAGGGTGATTTGCCAAAGTAGAATTATGGTGTAATTAACCAGCTACTTTAAATTATGAAGGTTCCATTCAAAGCATTTAACAAGAAGCTTTATCAAGTAATCCTAAAAGAGCAAAGGAAGGTTTTAGGTAACAGAAAATGCAGGGGATGTGGTGTCCCATTAGCAGAGAACAATTCCCAGGCTGATCATTTTTAATTGACAAAATTATAACAAATGATGAACTGTTGGTATCAACCTATTGTAACGACCAATTAATGGAAACAAGGAGATGGTTTTAGTTCAGAAAATTGACGTGGTGAACAATGGGAATCAGATGCAGGGAGGCTCATAAATTGCTAAATGGATGGCCTGGAAGTACTGCTTCTGAAAGATAAACAGCTGGGAAAAAGGCAGAGGAAGTGTTGATTTTTGTCTTAGTAAGATAAGTACCGATAATCAGACTAATAAAAATAATGTTCCAGTAGGTTATTATTTTACTGATTTGTATACATTTTGTGTTAAAAGTCTAATGGAATTGAGGTCTCCCTCCACTGAGAATTACTAAACTGTGTTTCACTTGCCTTCTGTTGGAACAGCTTTGTTTTACTACTTTGCTTTTTCTCTTCTGTGCTGCTTATGCCCCAGCCTTTTCAGTCACTTGCCTGTAGGTATTTCTCACTTATTTATTTCTTATATGTCTTATTCCTCATTTATAGCCAAGCGTTTTTTATGATGAGTAAACTTTGTGATAGCTTAATGAAATTTAGCTTTGCTCATCTCTGTCCTAACAACCTTCCTTCTGGCTAGACAAAATTAAGCTCTAGTCTCTTTGAAGACATCTTTGTGTATAGATTTTTTTTCAAGTAACTGTAGCTGATTGCTGAAAACATCTAAGATTATAGGCTGGCAGTAGTCACTACCAATTCTGAATATTAAAGAAGCAGTATCTAGTGTTTTGTAGGAAAAGAGTGCCTGTTAAAACAAGTATTTTGGTAAAGGAAGATGCTAGCCCAGCCATGCTTTAAGAGGTACCATCACCAGAAGGGTGGGGGTTTTTTGCCAGAAGGCTGGTTACCAATGCTTTTGTTTTAGTTTTATTCTCTTGGTAAGATTCAGCCTGAGGGAAAGGATTGCTTTTTGTGAAATACTCTGAAACTTAATTGCTTAGGTTAGGTGAGAGCAGACCGCAGAGCCCTGCAGGTGTAGTCTACATGTGTGCCCTGGGCTCACTAGAAGTGGCAATAAACATATGCAGAGGTTTCAATGGCTCTTGGAATGTTTCCTACATAACCCTTTACTTATAAATTAGTTTATTTAGAGTCTGTAAAAAGTAAAAGTATTGCTGGGTTTTGGTTTGCTTTTGCTTTGCTGATGCTGGATATGTGACCAGTATTGCACGGTATGAAATAAGCAGTGTAAAAAGCAGTCTAATCAAACAAGCAGAATGAAATTCGTGGGCTCCTAAAGGCAAAAAGACAGTATTCATAAAATTAGCTGCTGAAGGAGTAGAATTGCTGCTATTGTCGTTGGTCTGCTACACAATCAAAGCTATTTGTAATCATTTGTAATCAAAACCATGGCATTGTAATGTACATAAGAGGAAGGGAGGAATAATTTGGTCATTACTTTTTCACTTGCTTTAAATGATAAAGTAATACGTATAACTCAAAAAAGAATTAAAAAAAATAAATAATATGGGCTCTCTTTCTTCCCCAGTCAGGCTTATGTGTGGAACCTGTACCTTCTATGGCAGACAAGGCTAACAGTGTCTAACGTAAAATATGAAGAGTCACTGTCTTCAAGAGTGATTTGTAGTCTTCAGTTTAGATTTGACAAATAAAAGAGGATATATTGTGCTGCCTACATCATAGTTCCCATTGATCCTTACATGGAGGTTCAGTGTGTGCCAATGACCCTAAAGAGTTCTGAAAGAAATGTGGAAAAATCAGTATCCTGAGTAAGTCTCTTCTCTGGGAGCATAAATCCTGAAGAGCAAGTAAAGGCTACTGTTTGGGCTGAGGAAAGAGGCAAGAAAATATTGTTTGTGTCATAGCTGATTAATGGGCAAATGAAAAAAAAAAAAGCATAATATGGACTGGGAAATAGATGATGAGAGAAACCTGTTCTGAGAGGCTTCTTATGGCTGGAAACCAGATGAGTGAGTAATGTTTTGAAATTGCTTCAAGTACTTACTGTTAGTAATAGTTACTTTAAGCCATGGTGGGGTACTGTGCCTGCTGACTATCAGCTGCATTATTTTGTGTTGCGAGTCCCAACAACATAAAGCACTGTGGTGGAAGATGTTTACCCAGTTCTCACAAAGTCGGACTTTACAGCTGTTCTGATCTTCAGTTATTTTACTGCAGTTCTCCTGAAGCTCCAGCCATTTTCCTTGCAAACAAATGAGTAAGGTCTGCATTATCTGTTTTGATCTTTTTTTCCCTTTCTTAGTTGTTTGAAAAGCATTAGAAGGGAAGGGGCAGGTCTCCAAGGCTGATAAGAAGCATTATTGTGTTTCACTTTCCACAGTGAATAGCTACAGTAGGGTGTTCTAATACTCTTTGTCTTCAGGTATGCAATTGATACCTCTTACCCAAATTGCAGAACATGGAGTACTCATCTCCTGCAGGATTCATCTAACAACACATAGATGTTTGCATAGTATATATGTGTATCTAATTCCTCAAAGTGCCCCATGTTATCTAACATAAAGAAGTGGCATCTTTAGGAGATAATCTAAAAGGGCGACTCTTCTGAAGATTGACGTCCAAATTAATTCAGGGAGTTACACTGAGTATACCTGTTTCTCTCCCTTTAAAGCATGAATGTTTTGTAAAACAAGCCCCCTCTGTTAGAGTGAATTCACATACTGGCACTATGGATGCTTCAGGCCAGGAGTGAGAAAGGAATTCCAGCATAAATTACAGGAAAGATTTAGAGGTAGGTAAGTTCTTTCAGGTTGCACTTTTCTGACTTGCAATTTCTAGGGTAAAAATAAATTAAGACCAAGTGATCTTTCTCCAATTTTTTTTATTAGCCAAGATTAAAAAAATTAATTGTTGGGAAGCTGAGTACTGGATCTTTGTGTTTTTAAACAGCATGATTTTCAAATTGCTGGGCATAGATGTCAACCCAGTAAAGTTGAACGTGATTTCACTGAGATATGCAGCTCCATGTTCTTGTTAATGTGGGAAGAGGCTTTCCTTTTTTTGTTGGATTCTTTGCAGGCTTAATGCAGCAATTAGAAAGTCATACTCTTATTTAATTATGAACAAAACCAGAAATAGTCAAAACCATATGTTGAGCATAGGTGGCCCACTGCTGTTAGTCTCTATCAGATCTAATGACATCATTGTAGTAAACGCAGATCTTTTCAAATTCCTTTTATTCAAGCCCTATGTACTATTCTCCATCTTCAATTAATTTATGTCTGCTACTGATCAGGAAATATTTCAGATAGAATGATACTTCCAGTTCTACGTATGCAATATCACTTAAACTTTTATGGCTGACTCTAGGACCTAAATGTGTTTTCATGTGCACTTATGAAGCTGCTGTCAGAATGTACACATTGCATAACTGAGGGTAGAATTTGGCCTTTTATATACCACTATATTGTTAAAAAAACCCCAAACAAACAAACAAAAGGAAATTAAAAACCCTCAAATCAAATACAACCCAAACCCATGAATCCTTATGAAACTGTCACAATACATGCTACATTGTAATGGCTGAAAATCTTTCTCTAATTACAGTAATTTGAAATTTCACCGTTTATTTATACAGGTCCTCCAGACATTTTTAGTTTAGCTGCTGCTTTCTGGCTCTCTAAAGAATCAATGATTTTACTCCAGAAACACTCATGGATCAATAGACTTTGAAGATTAGCAGGTCATGGCCAGGTACAAAATGCATGTTGTAAACCCCAGGCTCTTATATTTGCTTGAATCCTTCCTCACAAAAATGAGAGAAGGGGTAGCTTTGAACAACAGACCTCTTTGAGTGGATTAATTCCTCGTGTATTTCAAAGGGTTGAGAATATTCTGAAGAAACTACAAATGTGGAATTAATTTTCAGTGACTTGACAATTCAGTTAGCTGACAAATAGTTTTCTTAGATAAGCCAGGATGCTGGGGATGAAAGTTAGACAGTGAAAAAGGAGTGCTGTACATTGCGTTAAGGTTTTGTTTTTCCTGTGTTCCCACCTTCTATTGTAAATAGAGTTGCACAGAAGTAGCTGCTTTATTACTTTGTTTTTTCAGTCACATTTTCTTGATTTCAGGGCTTGTTTTCTGTGCAAGACTAGACAACAAAATCTCTAATCTCAAATGAAGATAAATAGGGTTAATTTGTGTCTGCTAAGAGTGCTGAATGAATCTTTAACTCTCTAGCACACAGCTACAGCTCCTGAAATGGTCTGTCTAGACTTTCTAAAGAAGCTAAACTAGATCCAAGTAGCTTTTGAAGCTCTCTAATAATTGTATTCCAGTATTGTGTTTCTTCATCTGCTTGTGCATGAAAATAGTGGGGTTTAAAAAAGATGCAAGGTTTGTTGTGGCAGATGAGTTAACAATATGAACACAGATAGACTTCCAAGTTCTGTTTGTTTCTTGTCAATAAACTAGTTATAGGATATTTTCATTCATTTTTTGTTCTTACTCTTTTACTCTCAAGGTTGTCATCTTCATATTCCCTTTCATTCTCATTCTTTCATGGGGATTTCAATTTTAGATATGTTTCCCCTCCCACTGCTATTCTTTAATCCATCAGTTTTGGTCATGTTTGACAGAAGGACAGATATTTCCAAGATAATGACATATCTGCAGGTTTTCTGAGAACAGGCTTACAGAAGAGGCTTAATTGCAAGCAATTAAAGGAAAATACTTATTATTAGACACTAGAGAATCCATGTAGAGAAATGAGTTTAAAAATGATTCCTCTGCAGAAAAAGACAGCAGTGGAGTTTGTAATTGATAATGAGAATCAGACCCCTGTGAAATCTTATTTTAGCAGTGCCAGGCTCTGTGCTATGGATGCATCAGGCTGCACTTAGGAGGGAGGCTCAGAAACATGAGTTGCATTAGTGGTAATTCTGGTTCTTCATCCACTGGATTACTAATGCAAAGTAGTTAATTTGTTTACTCCTGCAGCTGGAAAGGCCTTAGACCTGCAACAACTGAGAGTCCTGTATATGCACTGCAATTAGTAAATTCCCTGACCAGGCCTGATCCACAGTACTGTTGGAAACAGAAGGAAAATCTTCCCCAGGGCAATATTATCTGCTTTCTCCTCTTCTGGGATATTGCAGCCTTTTATTTTTATGCTGTGATATAACATGGAAACCTGTATTTGGATGAGCATATCCATAGAAATTGATATACTGGGGGCTGGCTTACGGATTTAATCTGTCATGAAAATGTTTTTGTTCTACTGTATACTTATCAAAGAGATTTTGTGGCCTTTCCCTCATGCTTGTCTTTAGGGAAAGGAGACTTAGCTCAGTAGTTGCATGGTGCACATTGAATTTTTAGGGCCATTGACAGTTTAATTCGGGAATGATCTAATTAGGGATCCAGAGAACTGGATTCACTATATCCTTAAGTATTGACTGTCCTGAGAGATGCTCTAGCAGATGGTTAGTTCAAAGTGAGTTTACCTTGGGCTCAGTTTCTTTAGACTGACAGCTTTTTTTACTCAATTAAATGAGACAACTGTCAAAAGCACAGACTCTGAGTTGATGCAAATAACTCTGCTGCACAGATAAAGCTTAAATGTGTTCCTTGAGTCAGCTGAAACTGTCAGGTGCTTTGAGTAACTAGTTCAGCCAGCCAGAAAGGCACACTGGCAAGCAGAAGAAAAGGTTGGGAGGTGCCTAAAAATAAAACAACTCCCAGGTTTTTGTTATCTTTCTTCATTGATTTTACTTTTTGTCAGACTGGTATGGCATGTTGGGAGCTATTCTTTGCTTTCACTCTTGTATTCAGTTAAGGAAGGAATTCTCGTTATGTTTTAATTACCCTCAGAAGTTTATTTGTTGTTGATGTGCCCAAAGTCCTTAGGCTATGAAAGCATGAAAATAATGAGCTATTATGATCGAGCTGTCAGGCAGTCCCCAAACTAACTGTTCTTTGCTCTGAGATTTCAACTGTTTGCAAATAAATTAATATGTTGGGTTGTTGGGGTTTTTTCCCTAGCAATTTAGATATCCTTATGTGATGTTTATAGCTAAAATCTAGAGTGTGCTCTTCACTATCTCTTGCCCCACAAGAGTAATGAAAATAGCTCTTCCTGGTGCTGATCGCACTGAGGAAAGCTCCTGCCTTTCTGTTCTATCTACTCCATCCTGCAGCTTTGGTTTCCTCAGGATTACTGGATTTCATGAACTTTGTGGGGTGATGTTGATGTTACATGGCTATTTGAGTCGCATCTTCTCTGCTTTGTCCAAGGTAAATTGGAATTTGAACTGGTATAAGTAGACAACATATACTCAAGGGTGAAGGAGAAGCCACTTGTCCACTGGTAACCTGAAAATGAGTTGAAGGCACCTTAAAAACATGATTGTAACCTTGGATTAAAAACAGCAGACACCAAAGGAAAAAAAGACAATACCTGGAGTGTCTATGAAGGCTGTGATACATGGGTACCTGCTGGTGCACTTAGAAATGCAGAGTACTTTAATGAAAACTTGTTTAGACTTCAACACTTTCTCAATTGAAAAGGGGGAAAAATTTACCTTGGCCTTACACTAGAAATTTCCCTATTCAAGAAGAGAAGTGGGACAGGACACATGAAAAGCAGTGTTCATCTAGTGAAAAAGCATATTAACTGGTCTTATCAAACCACATGGCTTTTTATAATGCTTTTTTGTGTGCCCTCAAACATGAATTCATGGAAGACTCAGAACTTTCCATAGTCTAAAATTATTAGAAATGTTAACAAATCTTTGTGATTTTAAATTCTTAAGATGTGAGCAAAAAGTCCCTTGTGAGAATGAGATTTGAATCTCAGTATCTAATACACAGACAGGAGCCTCTGGTAGTATGTTCCAATAATCATGTCCCAAGATGCATTTTATCAATACTTTAGTAGCCCTTGACTGGCAACTTCCATTGCATGGTTGATTGAGTGCTTTAATTTTCATTCCTCAAATGTATTGGAAACATGACATTTTGAAGCCTTGCTGATGAAACTTCTATATTATTACTTAGATGTGAACCTGGGAATCAGAAAGTCGGTGTTCTACTTTGGACACATCCTCCTTGCCAGTTTTGTTGTCAGCTTCCTGAGCAACTGCTTCCATTTTCCCTCCTTATAATTATATATTACCCTGTTTCTCCTACTGTCGTCAGAGTTTAAGTCATAGAGGAGTGTACAATACCAAACTCACATAAAATAAATGTAACCAGTTCAGAAATAAGGAGGTATATATTTAAAATTTATTTCACGCTCATTAGGATGGGCATTTTTAGAACTTGTGTTATTTTCTTGGCATTTCAGCTTGATTCTGAAAGGAACATTGTCAGCTCAAGCAAAAAAAAAAAGTCCAGTCCAATGAGTTGTGTAGGTTTTTTGCATTTAAAAAACATATATATGTCACTTGATACATTTAATTGACTTATTTGAAAGTCTTTTTAAACTAGGAGCATTAAGCTCTAATTTCAGTCTCAATGAAAATGCTGACTATAATGGAAGTTAAAGAGAAGTGATGAGAACATCAAAGGCCTTGTTATGTCTATTAGGAAACAAGATACAGAACTGTCTACAAGCCTAGAGGGAAAAGGAATGATGAAGCCAGGAGTAGCTGGAAAGATGGGTGTGGTTTGTGGGTGTAATCAACAGGCATTGAATGTACAGGGAGTGTCTGTGTTGATTTAATCTGGTAGGTGGGCTGGGCTTCTGAGCTTGTATACAAAGCCTACCAGTTAGTTACTGTCATTTTCTTTTCCAGGTTGAAAGATCATTTTTTAGTTCACTTGTTAATGGAAAAATAGTTGACTAATATGAGTTGGGGATAAGTATTTAAAACCAATGCTTTTATCTGGTACAGCTACTTTAAAGTAGTGCTGCAAAGGAATTGTTCTCATAGTAAAAGTATATAGTTCTTCTGGCAGATATTGAAAAGGTTCTCATGTATCTTGGTGTGGACATAAATTAGGGATTGAAGAAACTGAAGAGTACTTGGTCAAACCTAATTCAGAGCTCTTTACTGTTACCACTAAAGAGTCCCCTTTTCTTTGTAGATACGTATTTTGGAAGGGGGAAGGAATAAAAGTGAAAATAACAAACTAATTATGGCATTCATTGTCAGTCTTAACCTTTGAATTTCCTTAGTACCTCTGTAGTACTGTATATCTAGGGCTATGTCAGACAGGTTTTCGACCTGTAGGATTGGTTTGGCCAAAGCTGTGCCATCCACTATCTGCTGAAAAGCACTTTGGCCAAGTCCTTTTTATCTCCGTGGAAGAGATCTGTGGATCCAGAGCATTATAGCACCTGCATCTCTAGCCACCCTTCAGTCCGATTATGCAAGTCTATTACGTTTTATTTATAGAAGCTATGCATTTGGGCAATTGATGGAGCTCTCAGATTTCTTTCTGGAGTTTCCTTAAAGTGAAGGCTGAGAAAAAAAATACTCTGTTTGTTGTACAGTGCATAAGCAGTGAATCTTCTGGTGTGGAAGAGGTTGCACTTGGCCAGCAGTGCACTGGAAAGGTGATCTGTGCATGTTCAGTGGGATTCCTTTAGATGCAGGGCTGCCTAGCAGTGCAGTCAGAGCTGCTTCCTTGGCCATCTTGCAAGAATATCTAGAAATTCCTGTTAAGTTCTGTAAATCCTGCTTTTCAGCCCCAACAAGATTTGCCATTAAAAGAGAGCAATGCCATGTTTTTCATAACCCAAATGGTAGATGCCTACTTATAAATTTATCACAGAGTATATGCCTCTTTGTTAAATTTTATGAAACTATTGGCTTTTCTTCACCTTTCCATCTTAATTTTTTATGTTCTCATCTCTTGTGGTGTATTTTACCTTGCTTATGAATGTCATTATTTTGATGAGTTTCAAGAGACAATCTGTTGTGCTTGTCTTCTGAATATATTAAAACATGCAAATGTTGTTTCAGTAAATGCTTTCGTCGTATCACAATCAAATTTTTAGTTTGCAGGGTTTCAGTCTATTTCTTTAGAATGCCGTAATCTAAGAAAAGCTTTGACACTTTCTATGCCTAACTTGTGAACTGGAGGATAAGTTGTCAACAGCAGGTGATCCAGTGGAAGTCAAGGGTATAATCTTCTTTCCCTTTGCAGTGTCCTCATTCATTTAAGTTTGAAAACAAGTTTCAGTTTAGAAAGTGGAAACTATCCTACGAGTAACAGAAGTTGGTTTGTACTCTCAACTAAGTGCAAGCATTTTCCATTGAAACCTGGTTCTGGCCTGGTCAGGAGGTGGCACAGCTATGCAAGGCAGGAATCTAGGCTGGTACAAGTATCTCCTCGTGTAAAAGAAGCTGTGTAAAATGCAAAAAACCCTCCAAACTAACTCTATGGTATTTCAAATTTATTGGATTTTCATATGGAAAGACCCTAAAATGAATCTAGAGTCAGGTTCAAGGAAGCTTTTCTAGAAATGGTCAGTTTGAGTTAGTCATATATTTACTGCTATTCCTTTTCATTTTTGTTTTCAGAGGTTAGTTGAATGATGTTCTTATTCCCTGACGCTGTTCCAATGTCAGTGCTTATTCACCAGTTTCAGCTAAAGGTAATTCAGAAACAACTTGCCTGGTGATAAATGATAAAGGAAGGAAAACAGATTCATAGATTAATATTAAGTGATAGTCATAGGGAAGCACTAATTGCAAGTGCTAAAAGAGTTTCATAACAGTGCTAATAATACACTCTATTCTCATTATAAGGCTCTCTGTTATGATTTCATCATGGCACAGGCACGTGCACTTTGGCTTCTCACTGTATTAAACCCTGGGATTGTCTGCATTGTCAGTGCCTGCTGTCTGAGTGCACGTGGAGAAGGGAGCCAGCTTCCTCAGCAGGCATCCTCCCTTCCTCAGGATTTGGTGTTCCTGAGCTCACTGTTGCAGTGGTCGTTACCACCAGGTGTCAGACAGGCAGACATGTGGGAGTGACCCACCCCATTATTTCTGTGCAAGAAGGAAATGAAAAAAGGCCCTGTGTCTTTAAATTTCTATTAGTTCACATGGTCTGCCTGGCGATAGACCTCTGTCCTAAACCTGCAGAGTTAAATTTACCCAGAATGACAACTGTATACTCAGGGTTTAGTTACATAACAGCAGTTGCTGCGTTTCACATTGCACTAATCCAAACACAGCGATAAAGCAGGCCGTGGAAAAGCTGGCTGGTTTTGGTATGTTACATAGGCAGAAGAACAGAGCTTTCAAATTTTCTTTTCTCCGTTGCTGAAAGTATTCTCTGACTTGGATGTTTGACCATTCGGTGGCTATTTGGTGCTTTAATCACTGTGTTTGCAGATGATGTTTGCAGCACAACTTTGTGAATTATAAAGATGGGTGAAAAGATGGTTGTGTTTGTAAGGGACGTGCAGTGCACACACCACTGTAGGGGTTTAGATAACAGCATTAAGGCTGGCGTGGTGTGAGGTACTGCAGTGATTAAACACTGCTCAGCTTTCACGTCCTGTTCTGAGCCTGCTCTTACCCCAGTTCCCCAGCAGCTCCTTCCAGCAGCTCCTTCCAGCAGCTCCTTCCAGCAGCTCCTTCCAGCAGCACTCAGAGGAGGATCTCTGTGTGTGAGGGGAAAGCAATAACCTCTGCATGCTCACTAGTCCACAGTGGACAGATCATCTATCAGATGTCGTATCATTAGTGTGTTATGGCTCAGCTTTGGAGCCCTGCTGAGAGCAGGCCCCAATGCACTGTGGAGTTCCCTTTCCAAGTGCAGCCATTCAGTTCCCCATGGGAGTGTTTGCAGGGCCTTGTTAAATAAGAAAGGCATTTCTCCAGCTTCTCATGTGCTTAATCAAAATATGAACTCTCCCTGGAAGTGAGGAGAGGCAATAAGGGAGGAAGGCAGAGGATGTTGAAGATCTGGATTCTTTCAAGGATTTGGAGTTGGGAGACAGCTTGTCCCAGGCCATGTATTTCCTTGAAACTTCCTCCCTGTTGTTCCTGAGCCCCTGTGCTTATCCCTCATCCATGTCTTTTTTTTTTTTTTTTTGAGACCTCTGAAGCAGTAATGGCTTTTGTGTATTTGTGTATTCTGTGCTAGCATCTGCTCGGCACTTAGTAAATAAAACTGAATACCCTCCATGCTGCACGAGGAGCCCAAAGGTTGAGGGTTTGTACCCCAGATGATCCCTGGAGGGGGTTATGTCTTTTTGCTTGCAAAATACTTGTGGTCTGCAGTGGAGCCTGGCAAGGAGCCATTAAAATCTCTCATGCTCCATTGCACAGAGAACTGTTGGGTGAGCTTGGAGAGGGAAGGAAGCTGCAGTGGGCACAGGAGACCTGAGCACACAGTGAGGGGCAGAACTGCAGCCATGGTACCAAAGGGAATAACTGCCATGGAACTGTGCTGCCAGCCCAGAGGATTGTTCTGGGGTCTTGAGGAGAAGCCTTAAGTGTATTAAAGGAAGATGATGAAACCAAGTTGTTGAAAGAATAGAGATTACCATAAACTTGATAGTAGAGGAAGTTGACATTTTAGTGTCCAGGCTTTTCAGAATCATTTGTAGTGCATTTGGAAACGTTGTCAAATATTGATGGTCAGGGACACCAATTAAAAAAAAGATAAAATATAAGGGCTACAACACAGGACTCAAATGCATGTTTAGAGCAGTATCTCAGTATTGGTAAATACAATTTATATGTGTTATTCTTAGCCATATAATTTATTTGTGTTTTTCTTTTTACTCCTTTTTATGCACAGAACTGTTAAAATTAGTTAAACAGCTACACATCGGCTTTGGAAAGCTTTTGTTACTTGCTCAAGTATTCAGAAAAATATAAAAATAATTTTTTTGTAAGCCAAAGCAGTGCTGCAATCCACAGTATAACAAAATCAGCGCTTTAATAGATGTCCAAGAGCAAAATGTTTTCTTTCTTTCTGCCTCAAGCAGAGCTTACAGGAGCTAATAAGGAGCCATAGTTAGAAGATATTTGGGTGTTCAGAGATGAGGCACACTCTTTTGCTACAGGATGATGTGAAAACCCCAGCATAATGGAGAGAAATTTTTGGTTTGTATTTTTCATTTTGGACAGACAGAGCTCCATTTGTGAGTGTTCCTTGATATTTGTCTTTTATTTGAGAGCTAATGGGCTTATTTTCTCTTTTCAATGAACACATGTACTGTTCATCCCAATTAGAATGAGGAGATATAAAACACTTGATTTTTTTTTTTCCCTTCCTATTCAGCTCTCTTGTGTTTCATAATTTGTGTTCCATTTCTTGGACACTGTTATACGAAGAGCCATTTTGGTTGCTTCTTTCAGGATGAGAAGACTCAAGAGAGTGTGGCAGAGAAAAATAATGACAAAGAAAAATATGATTCCTTGTCTCTTGAACATGCTAGAAAAATCTTTTTGGCTGTGGTAAATAATTGTGTTTCTTAGCTTCATCTCTATATAGTTAAATCCAAATTCTTAAAAATGGATGTGTTAATTTGAGTCACTTCTTTTAAAAATGAAATCAGATAGAGATGTGGTTTTGGAGTTTAAACTTGAGCTTTTAAAGCATTAGTAACTGCAGAGTTGATGCATTATAAGGTTTTGCTTTCAAAAAAAGACAATGGAAAGGGCCCTGTCTTGACCCCTGAGTGCTAAATAGAACTGTTCTCTTAATAAAGACAGGCATGGTTTTTTTCAGGCATGTTTTGTGTCCATCTTTATACATCAGCAGCTCCAATCTGTGACTCAGTCTCTCAAGCTGCTATGTAGTTTAAGCCCTTTATGGAGACTTGCAAAGTGAAAATGGTCAGTGCTTTTGATAGCTTGGCTCATCTTTGGCTTTTTTAATTCTTTTCCTTCCCCTTTATACCTTTTTATTTGTCAGTAGGAATAATCTTCCATGTGCCAGAAGCATTAATTTGAGAGTAGTGTCATGAAGTTACTGTGGGGGTTTTTTTTGGTGTGCTCTCCCTCAATGGCCTGGGTAAGCAGTGAAAGATTTTGGGGTTTTTTTGCTGCTAATGGTGACTTTTTTTTTTTCTATAAACAAGGTGACTATTTTCACCTCCTCCTTATGAAAAGATACGTGAAGCTGCTCATCTTTCTGCTGCAACAACATTCATAAGAGATTTTAACACAAGCTCTGTCACTGGTGTTCTGAAGTTTTCCTGCAATTTCATGGGTGTCTGAATGCAAATTTATTCTTAACCCCCCTCTTTTTTTTTCCTGTTTGAAGGTTAGTTTTCTTTAGGGTATCGCTTCCTTCCTGCCAATCTGATAAAGCTAACTTAATTAAAAATATTACCGTTAGATCATACAGTTCTCTTTATTAGTTTAGTCCATGGGGCTCCTTTTCCACTGGGAAATTATTTACTTCAGAAGTTGAGAGAGTAGCCTTGGCTGGCTTTGTTTAATGCAGCTGCTTTAAAGCTTTCCATCAGATTAATGTTTTTCCAGGTCTTTTCTTGCAGGTACACTGTTACTCAGAGATAACTGTGATTGCTCAGATCTGTGGCAGTTGCTGCAGAGCAGTGCTGGGATTGGAGGACTTTATGGCAAAGAGACACAAGGATTTGTTTTGGATGGTTGGCTATTTACCCCTTTTCTCTTCTTCATTTCTTCCTTTCTTCCCTGTGGCCCCCACCCATATTTTTTCCTTCCGAGTAAAAAAAGTTGTGTTTTGCTGTATGGACTGTTGGAAGTGTTTGTTTTCTGCTCCAGGGAATTTTTGGCTTTACTTGGCAGGAAAAAGGGGGTTGCTAGAGAGACTATCCTCTCTTTCTCACTAGCAGTTTTAAACAATAACACTGACAGCTTGTTTAGCTGGAGGTCTGGTCTGCAGGCTTGAATTTATACTTCCCATTCCTAGTATTGTGGAAGAGTCATACTGCACTGGATGCTGGAAGCAACCTGAATGTCATATGTCATATCATCTACGGGTATAGAGTAGGGGAGAAGAGAAGTGTGTAAATTCTGTGCTCCTAAACAGTTACGTGACCTCATGTAGGTGATTCCACCTCCCTTCTGTTTTGGCACTTTTCATCCTTTATTCAATGTTCCTCATGAGTATTCCCTTCCCAAGTGATTTTGCAAAGCCTTGTATCATCCTTGATAGCTTTTTAGGCCTCAGGACTACTCTTGTGCAACTAATAGGTGGCAGTGGAACTCATATTAGACATTTGTTCAATATACTTCACAGAATCCCAGAATTAACTAGGTTGGAAAAGACCTTCGAGATCATGAAGTCCAACATATTACCTAAGACCATTTCATCCACTAAGCCATGGTACTAAGTGCCTCATCCAGTCTCTATTTCTAATTCTTTCAGCACAGACACATTTCTTTCTTTGCTACTAGTGCATCTAATCTAGAATTTAAGTTGTTATTTTTGACCGAGTACTTTAAAAACCCTGATACAGGCTTGATAAACTGACTTTATTGCACCAGCCTATAGAATTTAATAGGTAATGGGGTTCTGAGTGCAATTGCAGCCGTGGTCTAGGCTAAGGCAGTTGACAGCCAGGAACAAGCTGCAGGCCTGAAGCCATCGCTGGACACAGCTATGCTCTGGATTCTTTGCTAACCTTTTGTTTGAGGTGTTTGACATGGGATTGCTTCTTCTGTCTGTGACCTGATTACCTACATGTCTGCATTAGTCTGTACAAGAATTAATGTTGCTTGTGCTCGAGCATTTTTTTTTGCTGGTCTCTGAATGTTGAATCCATCCTTGAGGCCAAATCCTCTTCTCCAAAGACTAGCAGTCCTATTGAAGTGAAAGCAAGTAGGCTTTCTCCTCCTCATCTTGCCTATTTTATTTTCATGGGAAGTGACTGCCGTAGCTTGGGCCATGCTTAATGCTTACATGCAGGCGGCGTTATTTTTCAAAATGCTCCCTCCCTCATAATTAAAATTCATGAACAGTTCCCCGGAGAGCCACCTGAGGTAACAGAGTCTTTTCAGTGCGCCATTAATATACAGGAACACTGAATGCAGGCATTTGGCTGTGTTCACTCTTCCTCACTCTTCCCTGGCTGGTCGCCTGTATGTGTTGTGGAACAACAAAACTGAAATCTGGACAATTTATATTTCAGTAGTGATGGGATATTCTCCCTTTCCCTGTCACTTCACATTAAGGACCTGCCACTAATAAAACTAATTAATAACACTTGGCTCCACACAGAACACTTGGACTCCCTCATGTTGGCGCTGTGCCACCGTAGCTTTTGAAAGAAGTGCTTCATCTTAGTCAGGGACAGGATGAATATTTCTCCGCAGTTCTAATTGGACCAAGTGCCTCAGCAGTTCAAAGGCAGCAGATTAGCAGGCTGTACATCTATAGGTAGGATCTCCTTTCACAGCCTCCCAGACAGGGAGTCGTGGTGTGCCCTGTCTGGGGCTGTGACAGGGGCTGGAGGAGGCTGAGCCCTGCACGTGAGAAGTGGTCCATGCTCTGAAGCTTTGGCCTGCACACAGAGGGCACTTGGGGGTGCCTCTAACACCTGCACAAATCAGGATGTGTAGGTTGTGCAGCTCCTCGCTCGAGAGGACAATGAAAGGCTGTCAAATGGATCCCTTTGGCTGTTTTAAAATCATCTGATTAAATGATAGAGACTCTACTGACCAAATGACAGCCCTGCTAAAAAGTTTCATGTCTATGGGAGGCTTTGTTGGCATTGTGATGCCACTTGTGGGTGTATTTTGGTTTTTTTCTTCTCGCTACTGACATAACTGTGCCAGTGAAATTTTGTAGTATAAGCCAGTCTGTGTTACATAAAAATATTGTTCTCCCTTCTACTCTCACTGCTCTCTTTCTCTTTAGAAATATGATTTGCTTGAACACTCTAGCTTTGAGACCCTTTTCACTGCTGTATTTCTGTTCAAGTAAAGGAGGCAGGCCTTGGTGGCCCTGGTGCTCTGGGACGTCACGGTAGGTGTGTTTATTCATGACCAGATCATTATAAACAAGAATGTTCTGTCAGACACCTATGCAGTGCTTTCCACGTGCACTTGTTCCTGTCCAGGCAGCTGCAGTTCTTTGTTGACACCACCTTTCATACACGTTTCATTTGGAAAGGACAATACTACAAGGAATATGATTGGCTGTGAAGCTGGCCAGAGAATGTCTATAAAAGAAAATGTAATGAAAAACATTCATGTGAATGTATGTAAAGGAAACAAATGGCAAATAGCAAGCCCTTTTGTATTTTTTTTTTACATGACAAAGAAGTATCTGACCCCTTCTCACCATTCTTCCCAAACTTCTCAGTGTGCCTCCTTAGAATTGGTGCTTATATTTTAGGCTAAACTATTTGTCAGTGCTTTAGGAAAGGAGAAAACTTCAAGCTTAATTAAAACAACTGAGTAGGTTCATGGCTGGAAATATCAAGCATTGATTTTAATACCCTACAATGCATCAAGCAAATGAGTATCTTTTCTTCATCACACCCACCAGTTTACTGTCAATATAAGACACTACTCATTTATTACTATTAATTTGTTATGGCTGTGGATGTTGCTTTACTGCCAAAGGTGGATTCTCTGGCAGAACTTGTTATGTCAGTTAAATGAAGCTGGAGGAGGTGGCAAATGCTGGATTGGAGGTGGAGAAGGATGGCAGTGATGAGAGGACCCACAAGCCTGGATGCCTTACTGAGACTACGGCTTTCCTAACTTTGTGTGTGTGCACGGTGGGTTAGCGCTCAGGAGCACATTTGAGAGATGTTTTCCTTAGTTCTCAAAGCTTCTCTGTGCTTACAGAGCCATGGCAATTGTGCCAATGGAGCTGCAGCAATTAATATTTATCAGGGTCTAGAAAAGGAAGATCAACTAAAATAATGTCTGTGTTGGCAAAAGGAATATATTGTCAAGTTTGTATGAAGCTGCTGTTTTTTCAGGCTCCCTGTCCTGTCCATTGTGGAGACGGTAAAGGATGTGAAGTTAGTCCAACTCTTTTATGATGATGTAGTGCCACTGACTTCACTGTCGCTGCCTTGGAATTGCACCAGTGAAACCACAGAGAAGAATTTGCCTTCTGGTCTTGTTGCCAAATAAACTTAAAAGTGTCAGTATTAAATTACTGAAGAGCAGCCCCTTGCTCTGCAGATCCTGGAGAAGTATTAAAATCCATGTTGTACTGTCGGTCGAAAGGAAGAGTCCCTAACTCCCGGCTGTATGCTTTTCCTAGTCTCATTCTTCCAACAGTTCTCCTTGACATTGCATTTTAATCCTTTCCAGCAGAACAGCCAGTTGGCAGCCTCATGGTCTCAGAAAATATAGTAGTTGTCTCTTCCCCCCCAGCATGAAAAAGGAGGAAGGTTGGCCGGAATTATAACTGGTAACTTCAGTTCCCTCATTACTGAAAAAGCTTTCAACTACTGCCATCTCCTTCAATTTTTGTCGGTATGTCAAGAATAAGAACAGGGCCCAGCAGAAGTGTGTTTCTCTCCTGCTCTATTGCACTGAATTGTTTTCAGATACTTATTTGTGAAGTCAGAGGTAACATGCAGTTGTAGATTTGCAGGACCCTCCATTTTTCCTAGGATTTACTGTTCCTTTTATATTTGCTGCTGTCTTCCCTCTCCCCCCCTCCCCCCAGCTTAGTGTCTCTCTCTGTTGATGATTTTTGCTAATAAAAGGGCTGCATTTTTAATTTTGAACAACAGTTGCTTTTGCAGAAATAGTTAAGCTGGAGCTGTCTTTACCCTTGATTTTTTACAAACAAATCCAGGTTTTCTAGGAAAAAAAAGCAAATAGTTTGTTTCTTAGCCTGTAGACTATTTTTTTTTAAGCGGTGTTTTGTTTGATTTTTTAAAGGTATAATCCACAGTAGTGTGCAGCTGGGGAAAGGCAAATGCTGCTTGGTTGAATTATCACTATGCTGCAAAGTCATGGTGTATCAGAGGAAGGCAGGAGAATTCTGCCAGAGATCATCAGTGTAGGAGAGCTGTCTTGGGGTGATTGCGCTTGAGGATTAGGAGAGAGCATCAAAGGAACTACAGGTGACAAAGTGACTGGGCGTTTAAGCAGCACCCAAGGAAGCTTGGTTATGTAGATTACGGGAGTGAGAAATCAGATTTGGGTTAGGCACAGGTACTGCTGAAAGCAAAGTTATTGTTGGTTATGAGTTTTACAAAGTTATTCTTGCAATGGCAGCCTTTGTTTCAGGGTATTGATTGATCATGTCCTTTTTACTGCTGTTCAGATGCTTTGTTCCAAGGTTATTCCCTCTATAACCATGTTTTGATACAAATATTTTCTATTAGGTTTGAGGTACTTTCAGTCAGAATTCAGCATGTGAATAATTTTTGTCTCTTTTCTAATGTTTGTGCAAGTTCTTTTTAAGGAAATATGACATGGGTGCAGCTTCAGAAGAGCCTAGCTGTGCTCAGGTTTAATCCATAAAAAAAGGAACTCCAGGTTTCACCGTAGTTCATTTCCTGGGTGCATAGAGAACACAAGGCTATGTGCTACACTGATTTTTGAAGACTAACTTAAGACAATGAGAAGTCTGGGAGTATTTCTACAGCTGATTTCTTAAATGGGTTTGCTGAGAGGTGAAAGTGCCATGCTTGTTTGTGCTTGGTTGTCAGTAACAGTAGCACTTGATAGTACAGTCTGTGGAAGGTTCTCTGCAAAAACGACTGGTGCATGTCAGATCAAAACTCGGGATCAAGCCCTGATTGCTGCACTGTAGCACAGACTCTGGCATCTCACCTTTCCTCCTGCCACGGGCAACAGCAGCTCCCTGTGTCCTTTGTATGCAGGAGGTGAAGTGGGCTGCTGGGGCAGTTGGCTTTGAGGAACACCTTCCACAGGTTCCATCCCCGCTGCTGGTGAATGTTCTTAGGGGAACAGGGAAAAGAGAATTTGTCTGGAGTAGCGCAGTGAATCCTTTTATACACAGAGTTGTTGAAAAAGAATATAAAATTTGAGGAGGATGTTTCAGTGAGTCAGAAGCTGAAATGGAAAAGAAAATTAAAATACTACTTAGTGCTCCAATTTGGCATGCAGGGGATATTCTGAAATGTCTTGTTGGTCCTGTTATTGTTGTAGTTTCACTCTGGAAGTTAAGAAAAACAGTAATTTAGAGCCTAGTCTCCTATAAGTATTCCTGTTTAAAAGCTCACTTGTTCAAAGAGATGATTTATTTGAGTGGGTTTGGATGGCTCCAGAGCATTGTTCAATGCTGAGCTTATTTACCATTTAAACTTATATTGAATTATAGTGTTTGGAAGGTGAATACAATTTTGCATCTAACTCGTATTTTTGGCTGTTCACTCTCTAATGAAACAGCCGTGCAGGCTTTGATTCCTGTGCATTTATTATCTATAAGAATCCCTCTCATCTTTTGCTTCATTGCAAGATTCATTCATCAAAAAATAAAATGGTTCTTGGCTCTGTTACTTTTGATGATGATATAAATATACAGTTTATATTGTCTAAACAAGTTGTGCATGAAGAAAAAAGCCAGTTATAAACCAAGATGTGATGTTATTACAAAGTCATTACCTTGGGGATCTTCTCTCCTGTGATGAGATCATGCCATACACTTTATAGAAAAAAATGCATCATTTATTGGTAGCTGTGAAGGCATGTTAGATACAGCTAGTTTATTTTAGGTTGGAGGTTATGGTATGTTATTTTTTGATATTACAGAAATTGAGAAGATCATTTGAAAGTTGTAGAGTTTTGTACTTGCCAAAAAGTTCCTGCGTTTCCTTTGAGCTTTCCATTGACAGCTATTGGTACTGGAAATTTCCCCTATCTTTTATAATCTTGTCAACCTCTCAGTCTCTCTGTAACTTCTAGGTAGTGTTCTACATGGCTGTACAGACACAAAAGGTGTGATTTACCTGATAGGATTTGACAGTTGTAGCACTGCTCTGCCACTGGTCTGTCAGAGCCTTGGTGTGTAAGTGCTAGTGCAGAACAACTTTGTGTTTTCTTACACAAGTTAATTAAACAAGGATTTATGATTTCTCTTTTATTCCCAGAAGCATTTAATATAAATGTAGTATGTGAATAATCTGTTGATAGCCTCTCTTGGTGGTGTTGAATGATTTAAGTAATGTATATTTGCAAACAGGACAAGTTCCAGCATGTTCATCATTATGCCAAATAAGACAGGGATAAGGCTGGCAGGGATATAGCTCAGTTTGAAAAGAGCAGTGAAGAAGCCATGAAAAGCAGTGGTGGTTATGAGAAGCACAGTTAGACTATTTACAGGTACTTCAGAGTGGTATCTATCAGCTTATCATTAATGACAACAAATGTACAGAATTTTTTGTGTGTACATAAGTTCTTGCAACACTAAGGATGGTGCGAAAAGATACAGGTAATGCGTGATATGTGGTGAGCAACATAAAGCCTGCATGTAAAAACTGCATGATGATTTTTATCTTAGACTGCTTTTCAAGTGTTCATGATAAATCTCCTAATAATGGATAAAAATTGAATCGGAAACTAGTGGCAAATCTCATGTTACTTTTTTCCTTGACTGAAAACTGGTAGTCCAAGTGCCTTGCCTGCCTGGGGAAGTCTTGCACCCACTGATGACCAGATGCTGAGAGAGGATGCTGGAAAAAAGATAACTACATTTATACTCCATTTCTTATGCTCTGTGTGTACTTGTCATTGAAAATCCTACAAGATAGCTTCTTGTCATTCTGTTACTTAGAACTGTTTTCAGAAATCCACTGGCTCCAAATGCTCTGGTTCTCCAAATACCTTATGGAAGAGCACAAGACTCTGATGCTGCAGCTAGAAAGTAACAAAATACCTTTCTGGTATATTGGTTGCTATTGTTTAGAGCATGCAGATACCTGGGATAAGTACATCTGTCTCAAGACCAAATGCTTAATACCCTGTTTCTCAGTGAGAAATTTGGACTAATTTAGTCTGATTCCATTTGTAGGCTTTTGCTCCTGTCCTTCCTTTTTTTTTCTGGGGAAAGAGAGTATAAAAATGTCTGCTGTATGTTTTGTTCTTACAAGATCCTACAGAGGCTAAACGGTCTCTTGTGTAAAGCTTAAAATCCTAATTTGCAGTTTGCCGTGATATACTAATGTGTTCATGCTTCTTTCAAACAGATTTAGATCTAAATGCCATAACTGTATTGATGAGATTCAGAAAATGTTAGGAACTTCCTTTTCCCCCTCTTTTTTTTTTGTTTAAAGACATAAACTGGTTGCAGGGCTCCATGCCTGACTGTGTAAGTTGTGCCTTGGATACAGCCACTTCTTTCCTCTCTGAAAAGCCCTACATTACGATAAAGCTACTTAATGCAATTCCAGATAGAAATCTAGGACACTAGAAAGGTTTTAGGAAAACAGTGTTGTCTTAAAAAATGCCACATACCCACAGATGGTTTTGCCAGTGACTGTGTTATGTTACTGGCTGATCTATACTTTTTCTACTTCCTTGTTTCTGCAATCATTTAAAGTAGAATTGGAATTTATTCACCAGTCTTGAATGCTGACATATTCAGTCTTAGAGTAAGAACTTAAACTCCTAAGAAGGAAGTTTCCTAGCTTTTTAATCAGTATGGAGTAATGTTCAGCTTTGTATAGACTTTTTGAAGTTATTTTCTTGTGTAGGATTTTTTTCTTAATTCAAACTTCTAAGTCATTTGCAATGGAATTTTTATGCTTAGGTTTTTTTTTAAGCGTCTGGTATTTAGCACTTGAAGGACTGTTTCATTTTCCATTTTGCAGGCAAGTTTTTAAAATGCTTTTGCATGTGTTTGCTTTTGGCTGATTTGTTGTCTAGATTTTTAGGAATCTTTTCAAGTGAAAACATCATGTAAGTCTCTTTGACTACCTTGAAGCTGCCTCTGTAGGCAGGTACGTTTATGGTAAGACTGAAGTCCATGCTGTAACTCCTCCTTCCTTCCATCCATTATGTAAAAAGGATAAATAATGTAGTTGAGTTCTCATGTCTGCCTTATACATCAGGACATCCCTAGCTAGTTGCTGGAGTCATGGCCATCTTGCAGTATAGAATTGCATCAGAATAACCCATTCTGCTCTCAGGCTGTGCTGGTCCTGTCTGACAGAGACATTTGGACACCACACCTATTTTCCATGAAAACATCTTGTCTTCCTGGGATGCAGACTGTGATGACCTCTTTTCAACTTGCCAGTTTCCCACGGTGTGGAGGGGATCACTGAACGAACAGCCTAAATGAAGTAAAAGATGTTTCTGCTACCATTTGCTGAAGAGGCTGATTTGCAGGCTCATATTCTAACTGAGAAAAATCAATGGAAGGAGGCATTGGGGAAGTGTGGAGGGGAGATAGGGACTGGGGAAGGAGAGAAAGGCTCCTTGCTCACCATTCAAGCTCTACTCCCAGTGGAAAAGATAGTTCAGTTCACCATATTTCTGTGATTTCCCCTCCACCCCAAACACTATTGCTGAGATAATGCAAATTCTTGGAGTGGTGCCGTAGCACTAAAGTTTGTCTGGATATCTGGAATTTCATGCGAAGTAAAGAGAAGATAACTACTAACATGTTGCAGGTTGCTGTGTTTAGCTTGGCAATAATTTTTTTCTCCTTTAGAAAGAGGCTCTTTCAGCACAGTCCTCGAACCTGGTTTGCCTTGTTTGCATGAGTGATACAACTTGGCTGGAGCAGAGCTCTTCCACCTGCTTACTTGGTTTCTCTAGTATCATTTTCCCCTCTTATCAAACCTTCCAAAACCATCTGTCTTCTAGAGTGCATGTTTTACAGAATATACTGCCTCCTCACCTGTGTCAACTGCAGCTCAAAAGATAAGTGATCTTTTTAAAATACCATCTCAGAAGCCACCTTTTTCTGCAGTAAAATGAAGTACACATGTCAAACAATACAGCGGGTGGATGATGCTGCATTATTTCATTGTATTGGTGGCTTAACAATGGCATCTCTTGTTAAGGTAACATTCTGTTGTTGGACACCAGTGGCCCAGCAATTTCTGTGTATGCACAGCGAGTGCTGTCATTCCTTAAATGCACAGTGTAGGGAATCTGAATTTGTTAGACACTATAACCAGCTCCAGGGACTCTAGAGCAGCACTGTGGGCCTTGGATGAAAGTGCAGTGTTTGTGCTGCCCCAGGACCAGCATATGAGGAAGCAGCTCCCCTTGCCTGTCCTGGCTCTTGTGAGGTGATGAGTTCTGAGTAGCTTCTGGCTGAACACTTTGTTTTGGTGTACTGAGGCTTTGTGCTGTGTCCCTATAGAAATAGTTTCCTCCTTTCCCAATTTCAAGTTGATATAACTTAAGCAAGATGGGGATTATCTTGCTATAACGCAAGTTAACTATGAACTTAAAATATATTCCAGTGGTCATCTTTTGACCTGACTTCTTTATTTTAAAGTCTCTTAACATTCACTGGAGGAGATCATGTGGTTTTTCTAGCAGACACTTCCTGAGCCTACATAGTGATTCTGTCATATATCCACCAGCTTTAAACATTTACTTTGAAATGTTTCATATTTAATATAGGGCTATGAATATGAAAACATGGTATTTCAGAGTTTTAGGGGAAGTTTTCAACATGGGCTTCAACATGTTAGATTTCCCTCTGCATAGATGATGATTTGTTTTTTAAATTAAAAACAACCCCCATGAACTCTAAACTTTATATAACATCTAGGAACACATTTGTCTTTTCCTGTGGTGTAAGTGAGAACGTATATGCCTATATAAATACATACTGGCACATGTTTTTTGCCTTCAAAGTGGCTTGTGGGCCATAAGTGAACAGACTGCTCAGTTACTATGCTTGGATTGCTTATTTAATACTTCCAAATTTAAATAATTTCTGTGTTGATTTGTTTAAAAAATATGCAGTCAAAAATTAAACCTGGCAATTTATTTTTCTGAAGGAGAATTGCTCATTGGATGAAAAATACATTTCTCCAACAAATGGTCTCTTTCTCCTAAACTACAGACATTCCTTTCCAGGGCTTGGAAAACCTAACTGAAGTAGGAGCACTAAGGACATTGAATGGGAAGTACCTTCATTGTAGAATCTTGGTATAAGAAAATGTAGTTCTGGTCCAGCAGAGGAATGTGATTATTTACTGTGAGGGTGGTGAGTCCCTGGCACAGGTTGCCCGGAGAAGCTGTGGCTGCCCCATCCCTGGAAGTGTTCAAGGCCATGTTGTACAGGGCTTGGAGCAACTTGGAATAGTGAAGGTTGTCCCCGTCCATGGCTGGGGATAGAATAAAATGACTTTTAAAAGCTCCTTCCAACCCAAACCTTATTAAGATTCTATGATTTATTTTTTAAAATATGGAAGTGCAAATTACTGGGCTTGTAATTAATGTAATGGGATTTGCTGGTTCACTCAAATTGGGTACAATTCATAGTCTCTTGCGGTTTCTTTAAGTTGGTACTGAAGTAATGTTTTATTAATGTAAATAAATAACATTCTCCAGTATTCCTGAACATCCCGTAAGCTTTACAGGCAATAGAAGTTCTTGATCTGAAAATACCCTCTCTGATAAGCTTCCATACATCTATTAAGGCAGAGCAGCTTCTGTCACAGGTCACCTCATTTGCTAATGACTCGGAATTCAGATCAGGTTATTTGCAGGGAAATTAACATTCAGAAAGAGTATTTCTGAAGGTGTTTTTCTGTAGAAAAAAGGGCAGAATTCAGACTAGCATTCAGAAATGGAAAAAACCCTCTTATTCCCATGGAATTGGTTGCTATACGGAAGATGGGAAAAAGGTGAATAATAAATATAGAGGAAGTAGTATGCTTGGAGATGACTTGTGGTTATGGCCTCAGAATTACTTGGACAGTCTGCCCTTCCAAAGGCAAAAATGTCTCCATTTTGTGGAAGCGGGAAGTTCAGGGATGGTGCAAGGAGTGTATGCATTGAGATAAAAGAATTTAACGATAGCTGGTATAAAACAAAGGGGTAAAAGGGTTATGATTCTGGCGAGACTTACAGGGAATCTTTTCTTCAGCTGACTTAGGCCATTCTGTTGAGAGCCTGTGAAGAGAGAGTGATCTGTTCCCTGCCATCTGGATGATGGCTGTTATCTCTCTTGCTGTTCCTTTGTGCTGCTTTGTTTGGTGTCCCAGATTGATCAGCTCAAAGCTAATTTCAAAATACATCCCCAGTGTTCACATGTTTATTCTTATGTGATAATTACTGGTGCAGAAGAAATGTTTGTGAACTTTGTTTCATTTCAGCTGGAAGACATTTCCAGATGTTTGTAGTGAACAATGCTATTAGATGGTATCATCTTCCCATCTCCTCCCCCCAGTACCTCACCAAGACAAAGCCCTGATACGTGAATTTTAAGCAAAGACTAGGTGAGATGATGTGATGGGAGAAGGATTGCACTTTGAAAAGGTGACTTTTTACTCACTTGCAAGTGTTTTGTCATTGTCACAGTGCTGGTATGTAATTTGAGTTTTGTTAGGACTATCTGCATCTCTAATACCAACCTGGGCACTGGTATCCTGCCATACTCACCAGATGAAAGCTCTTATTCTTCAAATATACTTTTGTCTGCAAAGACTTTCAGGCCTCCCACTAGGAGTCACATTTTGGTGGAGAAGGAATGATGAAATGGCAAAAAAGTTCTTAGCACTTCTATTTGAAATAGCAGACAAGAGCTTTTGGAAGTGCTAGAGATGGAGAAATGTTTCACAAAAATGTAAGGACAGAAGTTATTGCCTCTCCAAAACGCAAAGAAAATTTGTGCAGGTTTATGTCTTAGACCTTGTTTCTTTGGGAATAGGGCTTCGGGTCACCTGTGCAGCTGCTCAGAATGTGAAGGAGGGTGGTGACCCAGCAACAGGAGAGGAAACAAAGTGAGCACTGAAACTGTTCATCACTGTGGTACTTGTTAATGATTCTTCTGGGTAGCAGCAGTAATGAGCAGTTGAAAGAAGTACTTTATGTACTCGAAATAAATTGCTTCCAAACCTCGTAATTGCCACAGTTCTGGCTTTCAGTAGACCTGGTAATGAATTTTTGAGTGGTGTCCACATGTTGTGCCTGTTACTGTACTTGACTTTCATCCTATTCTGAGTGATCTCATCAAGGGATGGATGATATTATCTGAATAGAATATATTTGTCCAATATTGGGAACAGCAGTGATGATGAAATGGAAATAACTATGCAACTGACTGAAAGTAATTTTTAATTTTTTTTTTTCCTGTAAGGCCACCTTTTCATGATTCTGCTGTATTGTTGATAGGTGAGTCATTCCAGATGGTACTGCCTGAAAACCACAGTGTATTGATTGCGAGAATACAGGACACAGCAGTCTCTTGAAGGGTGCTTTTATACGCAGGACAAAATAGAAGCCTTCTTGTCTTGGAAGTGTAAACACCATTGAGGTGTTTCAAATGGCAGAAAATGCCTTAGGTTTAGATGGGCATCATGAAGCTAAATGTCCCTTAAAGGCAGGTGGCATGTGCCCATGATCAAGATTTAAAACAATTCTTGCCTCCTGCTGACAAAATAAAAAGAGGAGGAAGTGGCAGATTTTTTTTAATTTTTTTTTTTAATAGAAAAGTAGAGAAATCTGGAGAGACTTTACCTCACTTACATGAGCTCTTTCTATATGTATAATTTAACGTGGCACCTTATATATAATTTAACGTGTGAAATAAACATAACATTTGAATTTCACAACTGGAACTCTTCTACTTACAGAAGTGGAATTTTTTCCCATCTGTTTTTAATTTAAAAATGTCGTTTCTGCACTGAAACGAACATGTATAGTGGCTTAGAACATTGAAACCTGAAGATGGCATTACACCCTGCCCCCTTCCTAGGACAATGAGCTTAACCACTGTACAAGGTATATGTTGCATTGGTGTCAGTGACATTACTGATAAATCACTTTCATCCTGCCACAGAGCCTTATTTATAAATAGCTCTTTAATAGAATGCCTAAGTTTGCAATGATGGTTTTAAAACCCCTGAGAATACTGATTCTTGCCTCAAAGAGCTTATAGCCTAAATGAAGTAGATAACCAGGTAGAAAGGATCAAAGAATAGAGGAGAAACACAAAGGAGAGAAGTGGTGGGTAGGGAAGTGGGAAAAAGTCCCAGAAGAGCAGGTCCTGGTTTTATATTCCTGTGTCAGCTTCTTGTTTTTAGAAAGAATATAGATGATATTTTGGAGCAGAGCTCAGTGAACAGACTCACTGGTCTTGATGAGTTTCATGAAGGAAGAGAAGGATGTTATTTTGTGTGTTGGAAGGGCTGTCTCACGCATCAGGAGTAGCACAAATATGCTGCTTGCTACAATAGGTGAACAAGTAATGTCAATAAGCTTTGCTTCATTGATTTTGATTCATTCCAGCTGAGGATATAACCCAGTGGGAGCAGTTAGGAGAAAGTAATAGACCTAGAGAGGAAAAGAAGGTTTTCTTACCTGTGTTAAGGCTTTTGCCTTGCAAACTGAATTGCACTTTTGCTCCTGAGTGCTTTGACATATCATGCACAACAGACTTACTGTGTTGGCCCTCTTGGAGAGACAGAATAAGGGTTATTCACATTGTCTCTTTCCAGCCTTCTTGCATGTAGGTGTTTGACAGAGTCTGCAAAAACGAGATGCTACCAACAGAGGAAAAAATAGCCCAAAGCAACAAAATTGATTTAGTTTGGTGCACTTGCAATTAAATGGGTGTACTGGTCTTTTTGTGTTTGGTGGGGTTTTTTTATTATGCCATAAATTTACTTTTTGTGTTGTTTGCGGATTACAGTCTTTGAAATAAACAAATAAATCTGAGAATCACTAGGCATTAATCTGTGACTTGCCATTATGTTTATTAGCCATAATCTATAAGAATTCACTTGCTGTCTACCTTTCATTTTGACTACAAGGGACTCTTGGCTTTAGTATTTCACTTATTTCATTATTTCTAGTTGTCATCATCCCTAATCTGCTCTGGGCAGAATAGCAGCAGTGGTGCAGGAAAACCAATATGGTACCTTGAGGAAGAAAGAACATTTAGAAATCCAAAGTTGAGCAGAGCTGATGGGCAAGCAGACAGGCTTTAGGTGACTAAACACTAACAAATGTAATAGGCTTGGATAGGACAAGTAAGGCCACTTGTAAAATTTCAAGTGTTACTTCTGGCCGATTTATATGCCCACTTCAGCTAAACAAATACAACATGAGTTTTTACATTACTTAACTTTGGGAGTAAAGATCCAAAGGGTTTGCCGCAGTACTTATGTTTATTACACTGCTTTTCCATTCTGGATAAAATTGGTTGCACTCTGAAGCTGCACAGCTCAATTAAGAGGCTTTTCACCCCTTGCTGCATTTGCTTTCTAGGTGTCTAGTAGGCAAGGTGCTTTCAGCTCTTCAAAACATTCCATGTGCATCTCTGCCAGTGACACTCCTTATCTCGTTAGGTTGGGGAAAAAGAGAATGATGTTGTGAATTGAAATCTTGGCAATCAACCTGAGGCAGACAAGAGGAGCACGATGGAATTTGGGGGAAGTCTGTTATTTTTCAGTAACAAGGATGACAACACAAGCTCTTCCTGCTGAGAGTGTATGTGACTTTAGGGTCTGAAAGTATGGTGGGACTGACTTGTTCCGTATTCATTGGAAATGGAAAGCAAATGGAAACACAGAGAATTGGAGCTTTTTGTTTGTGGCAATTATTTTTAGAGCAGTAATGTCCTTGCCATTCAGTTAGTCTCATAAAATGTCAGAATTCATTAATGGCCAACAGTCTGGTTACGGAAACTTCAAAGATACTGGAGTTATGGAAAACTTTCCCTTTCAGTCCATATGCCATTAGTGATGGTTGCTAAATATTTCCAGAGCACAGAAAATTTTGCCAGTCCAAGGCAAGTTATCATATGTCAAATACAGCATCCTTGTAAGACTCCAAAGATATTTAAAACAAATAGAAGCTTAAGGAAACACACTTATTAGTTATACTAAAAAACCAGTGCTAAACTCACAGCTTAAAAATATTCTTGTGGAATTGTGGCATTTATATGTCATAATCAGAAACATAAAAAGTCTCAGTGCCTATTTTCTTGAATGCAAGGAATTTCAGTATAGGAGTGGTGCTCAAAATGTTTGATAGTGCAACAGCTCATTATTACTGAAGATGAGTAAGATAGTTTTAATTCCCATCTTATAAGCAGTCAGTTTTCTAAAATTGGTGTTGTGTCCAGGCTGTGGATGTCATTCATATAGGTAAAACATTAAAAAGCAATGCATTCAGAAATATGAAGCATTTTCTACTGCCACTGTACAGTAGCCAAATTATTGACTGTGCCACAAGGAAACCACTCTATTTCTCATTTTCGCATCATAATGTGCTGGTTTTCTTTTATTGCACAGCCATACCTACATTCTGGTTTTTAACTTGAAGTTAGTGAAACATCTTCCCAATACTTTTCCATTAACCTTGCTTGGATGAAGATAACAGTGGTGTAGCATAATATTTTTTTATTGATTCCCTCCCTGAATTGCTAAGCCAACACACAGAGGAGTGAATAGCTATTTTTAAAATACCTGTTATGATTAAAAACTGTAGATAAGACACTGACAATTTTTCTCTTATTCTGCTCTCTTGGTTGTCAGCTGTTATTGGAGCAATTTAACCACCAGCTGAGAGGGTGGACAAGTAGTACCCTCTTAGATCTCCTTGCAGTGCAGGCCATGAAAATAGCTTTGTGGATGGCTTTATGCACTGCCTCCTGTTAGCCAGTTTTCCAAAGCAAACTAACTTTTGCTGTGTAGTGTTTTTTGTCAAGTAGGAGATGAGACCTGCAGCAGCTTGTGCTGGAATTTCCTTTAAGTGCAGGATTAGATATTCTGTTGTAATGGTGATACCAGCTGTTGTGCTTGATAGTGTTTGCTCCATTCCCTCTCCCACTTTTTTCAGTTCAGCTCAGCCTTCCTTTAAATATGCCTGTAGAAAGCCTTACTGCCTCTTGTAGTGGCTTGGCAAGAAAGAGAAGGCCTGAACAACTTGGCCTAAAAATACCTTGCCTGTGGAATTGCCCTGTGCAGGTGTAGCCAGCAGTAACAACATTTCCTCCACCTCTTCTAGTGGCAACGCTTCATGCTGGGGCTTTTACTGCAGGCTGGAACCACGGAGAGAGGTGGGATGTGGATCCCCAATCCCAGCCCTACAATCAGCAGTTTCTCTAGTGCCTTGAAACTGAACAAAAGAGTAGCTAAATGTGTGCTGGCTTACAAGATTCGAAGTGATACATTTGTCTGCTGGGCCTTCTTCAAGCCGTAGAGGGAAAAATAGAACAAGCTTAGTTTTTCCATAATTTCCCCCCTGTAGCCCAAAGGAGACTACACGACAGAGATGTCTTCTCTAATCTTCTCTTCCACCCTGCATTATTTTCTTTCCCTCCTCCTTTCCTTCTGTCTCACAGCTCCCCTCCCCACTCACATACACGCAGACTTTTGACAGCACACCAGTTTTATTCTCGAGCTCCCTTTTTAGCCCACATGGGTGTCTAGTCAGTGCCGCAGCCCTGGCTAATACACGAGGGTTTGAATAAATGTAGAACAGCAGGTAGCAAGTGACTGTTGACAGGGTGACATATTGACTTAATATCTTGTGTTATGTGATATGAAGGATGTGCCTTTTGGTGTATATTTTCATTTTAATTTTTTTTTTGGAGTTTCTTAGACAGACACTTGTAGGCAGTTTTGAGTAATTGTCTGAAATAATTAACATGTTTATTAAATAAGGAAGCAGAGTGCATTATCTAGCAAATCAATTATGTAAATGCACAAAAAGCATGAGAGATTAGTCTTTAACTTGCTGAACTGCATCCACTTTCCTAAATTATGGATGAAAGTGGTTTTTTTTTTTTGTCAGTGTGTATGTGGTGTGTTAGGTTCTACTTTGCTTTTTTGGAGCTTAAAGTAACATCAATTAATTGGTACTATTGTGCAAGTAGAGGGCATTCCTGATGTACACGAATGAACACCAGCGTGCGTACGTCCTTCTATACAGGGAAACAGATGGTCTGTAGTGAAGAACAGAAGTAATCTCAATTGGAGGGTCTGGATGACAAGATAAACTGACAGTGAAGCCCTAGCAATTTATTCTCTCATCTAGACACTGGGAAAAAATCTCCAGGAAAATCTGTTAATCTCTAGCATTTTGAACAGTATGTTTTCTTTCTGGTGACTTACGATCAAATGAGACTATGGCTCTACAGTTTTACCAGTCTCCTCAACTTCAGGAGGAGGGAAGAATAGAGCTCATCCCTCCCTTCATGTGAGGAAAATTCACCCTTTTCCATTACAGCTGTATAAGTGATGTGTGTAGGGGACCATGTGGTAATAACAGCACAAAATACACTGCTCCATTTTCACCCACTGCATTTTCAGTCATGCTCAGCTGGAAAGAGAATACTCTTTGGTGGTTCAGGCAACTGTGATTTATCTGCTTCTCTGAAGCATATTGCACAAAAAAAGGAAGACTGGAATCTTATGGAAATGGTGGGTACATATACAAGAGTCAGAGAACAGGTTATGGATACATTTTCAAAGTGAGTGGAGCTCAGGGAAACATTATTATTCTTCATTATATAGTACATTTATGGTCTTAAGCTTGCAGTAGTAGCTGGGGTCTTTGCAGGGGTTATCACTGTTCATCAGCGAAGGAGAACATGTATCACACTAACTGTTTTTTTGCCATACTATTGTTTTGTTGCCATGTCATCTTCCGAGTATCTTTCACAGACGTGTGCAGAGGTTGGTCCACTTCCAAACACCCAGCACAGGGGATGCAGAATTTCCCTATAATATTGATTTAATGGATTATCAAAAATGCTCAAACTGTCAACAGCACAGTTGTCCTGAGGACATGCTGTAGTTTCATCCCTACTGGAATGCCAGCACAAATGATTCAGCTCTTTATTTCAATTGGTTTTATTTCTTACCCAGGCTTGGGTTAGGTTCGTTGAAGGGACTGGCTTGTGTTGGCTTGACAGGACACATCCTGTTACCAGAAGCCAGGGCTGCCTCTGAGGAATGGAGGCAAGGAACTTTTCTTTCTTCCTTTCCTCTGCTTCTCACTCTTGCCCTCTAGTCCTGACAAGGAGGTTGTTGAAGACAAGATTTGCAGCTTTACATCTCTTTGGACAGATCATGCACTACAGTGACAGACGTTGCACTATGTTTTGCAGGGTTAACTTGTCATGAAATCAGCAACTGTGCTGTAGAGCTTGATATAAAGAATACACACTGCTTGCCTGTGTTCTGGCCAGGTTACTTGGAGGCAGCTTATCAGAGTGCAATTCAGTTCACCTGTGCAGTCACATATGTCTGGACTGGCTATTTGCTGTCATCAGAAAACTTTCTGGAGTGTGTATTGCTGTGGAGATGTGGGGATTTAGTTGGAGACACTAGATTATATTATTGTACCTGAAAGACAAGAAAACCTTGTTTAAAGACAGTGTCTTCCTAGGAATTCTCAGTGTTAAAATAACAGGACATTAAGTGTGTCATGTTTATTAATTGTCAAAATTAGATCAATCATAACAAAGCTAACAGATATGTCTGGTTGAACTGAAAGATGAAGATGGAAGAGCTAGCAGATATCACCAAGGAGCTAAGAGATGCCAGGAGAGATGACAGATGTGGCTGGATGAGCTGAAGGGGGATTGGAAAAATGCAGTCCCAGTCATTGCCTCAGGGAAGAAATGGTAAACCTCACAGACCTTGAAAAAATGTCTCAAGTGAGCAGGAATGGAGGAGTTTGTTCTGTGCCGTTGTCTGACTCTCAATTGCAGTGTCTGCTTCTTCCTCTTTGAGAGGCTACCATAGGGGAATGAATGCTGTGATAGCTTGGATTTGGAATTTTATTCATGTTTAGATGAAAAAAGCAGACTGTAAAATATTACTGTGCTGGTGCTAATTCTTTCTAACCTTAGCCGTGTCCATACTTTTTGGCACTTGCAGGGACTCGAGAGTCTTTAGCCTGCAGTGAAAGTGGTTTTTATCCTGCAAAGACTCCCTTGGGAATAGTTTCCCGTAGAGAATAGGAATAAATTCAGGATAGAAAGGTGGGTGATCAAGTCCAGCTTTCTGCTTTCCCAGAGACAGGAAGAGAACTGTACAGGAAAGTGAGAAGGAACACATTGTGGTTTGAGAAGTACTCAGTGGCTCTGATAACATGCCCAGGGAGCTGTTAGATATAGAATGTGTTAGTAAACATGTATTAGTAAGAAAACATCATCAATATATGAAACATGGCCTTCTGAATATATTCAAATATGAACAACATTCCTTGTCTCTGGAATGTGCAGGTACCTGTTGTACCGAGGTTTTTAAGTGGAGATTGCACAACACCCTTTTTGTTACTTCCAGTACCTTAAAGGCTTATTGGGCTATACTAAAAAGAATAATGGGAATACACCATATTGAATTTAGTGAACTATCCCATTCTTTTACAAACAACTTGTTTTTCAAAACCTAAAATGAGAGCTAAATTCCTGAGCAGTGCCTTTGTAAAAGGAGGGCTCACAGAACTTTTTCAAATAATGAAGAATGTACTTCAGACAATAATGTGCACAGGTATGGCATGTCTATAAAAGTTGGTTCAGAAGTTTGCACAACACCCCCACGCTGATGCTATAAATACATCTGTGTGATGAAGCTCAAAATCTGATGAAAATATTTTGATATTGTGTTTTTAACTTTTGATACATCTCTTGGCTTGAAAGATAAAAGGATTCACTCTTAGAATTTACACTCCTCTGATGTGATTAAAACCAGATAGGTGTACTGTAAATAGAATATGCTCTGTATGAGGGTAGGTATGGCTTAGTGTTTTTGAGCAGGAGGTTTCTTACTGTGGAAAAACAGCTTTTCTTGATAAGTTGCTTGTCACTGTTTTCAGCAGCACCTCCTTTCATCTATTATTCATTTTGGAAGACTTAATAGTGTGCTTTTGGTGTGGGCTGATACCAGACGTCAGTAGAGTATAACCCCTGCAAAAATAAGAGACCTACAGAGCTATTGGGGATGGAGAAGCAAACAGACAAATGTGTCTTTCCTTCTGAAAAAATATTTCCCCTCCAAAAAAGAGCCACACTGTTACACACTGTAAAATATCTCCACTAGTCCCCTATTTAAAAGTCTGATTGAGCAGACAAAAAGATGAGTGTTTGCACATCTTGTGTGGGCAAGGTAAAGTGTAAAGCAAGATCCCTGTTCTCTAGTGAAAGGAGAAGATCTGCCCCAGTTGTCCTAAAATGATTGGAACATGGAGCAATATCTACCAAGACTTCAACTAATATTTTTCTGTAGCTCATTAGCACAAACTGGGGTGTTTGAAGAAGGTCTGCAGTTTGTTCCCCATGGTTTACTGAGAGGTCTGTAGGGCCACAGTTTGGTGTGCATGTAATGACTGTGAAGTCCTGTGTGACCGTGGATTTGTTGCCGTCGCTATGTGCATAGAGATGGATATATTTATAGAAGAATCACTGTGAATGTGAGAAATAAGCCTTTGAAGTGTCAAGCCAAATATTCTGGGGGGAAAAAAAGAAGATTTCTTGTCTACATCAGAAGCTTGCATTTCATGTAGACTTGTCTCATTTTACCCAAAATATCTCCCCACAGGTTAGGAGAGCTGAAAGCAATAATAATAATAATAATAATAATGAGAAATGTAGGGGGAGGGAATATGTGTATGAGAAAGGAGAGAGAGAAGAGGGAAATAACAAACATTTCTGAAATTTTTGTTCCTCCTTAGTTAGAAGTTGTTTCTTCCCAGTAGCTTTTTCTCCTACTTTATTTCTTGTTCTCTCATAGACCTGCCAGGGAGACAGAGCTGTGTTGCTTTCCCTTCCTTCAGGCCCCCGCAGGTGTCCTGTTGGCAAGGAACAAGTGATGGAGAACAGCTTCCAGTGTCCTCCGAGTAGGTTGGACCCCCCCAAATCTCTAAGTCAGGTTTATGTGAGTTCTGAGATGGATGTATGCCTCTTGGCTCCCAGCATGGCTGCCACCACAAAACTAGCCCAAGCCTGACATGAAGATTTTTCTTTGTTCCTTGCTTCCCTTTGGGAAAGAAAAGGCATAGAGATACTCCAGAGTCACAAAAGAAGAGGCCCACTAGTCTTTCATTAAGCTGCTACTGTGATATTAGAGTTGGCTGAGTGACTTTTGAATATGGATTAAAGCCAAGGAATGTTACTGAAAGGAGAATTTTTGTGGAGCAAAATAAAATACAGATGTTTTTCAAAATTAACCTTCAGTTGGTGGCAGTGGTTTTCATCATTTCCATTCCAAAATAGGAAAGTAGTAATTTTTATGAAGAATCGTTCCAGGCTGGCAGGTGTCAGTGTACATGGGACGGCTCAAAACCTTCCCTTGGTGCTATGAGTGAGCAAGTCTTGCTCTCTGTTAACAGGTTTGAGACATGACTCTCTGCTTCTTTCGCTGAATCTTTCTGATTTGAATACAATATATCCTTGTCCTCATTGAAATTTCAAAGTTTTGCTCTAAAAGAAATAGATCACAAGAGGAAAGTGTATAGCCCTGTAAAACCTTCAAAAATATCCACTGGAAATTGTGCTGTTAAGGGTAAGAATTTGTCTTTTCTTGCTTGAAGGTAGTTACTTATACAGTGTTCCTTTTTTTGTTGTTGTTATTATGTCCATTCCTTGTTATATTTAATAATTTAATATTATATTTAATGTGTAGTACTGAAGCTGGAGAAAAACAAAAGGCATAAGGGCTGACATAGAAAGATGCAAGGTACTCTATTTTTAAAATGCCATATACTTCATAACATTAGGTCTTTTTGCTATGATGGAAAGTTGTGGGCTGCTAAGAGGTTACTACTAATCCTTTCAGTGTCATTTTTAAACAAGGTTTATGAAATCTAGCCAAGCTATTTGTTGTGTTCTGTATTTAAAATCCATTATTTTGGTGTGATCCTTGTGATTTAGTCTTGTTTTTGGAGAGTGTTGGTAAATAGCAGTGGCATTGATAGATTTCTTTAATGTCTGGGAGACATGGAAAAAATAATCTTACAGTTAAAATAGCAGCAGATTGCTAACTGCTGGCTGTAGTATCCATTTTGAGTAACATCAGAGGGACCCAGATTAAACAAGTGAGAGTGTGAGATTAAGACCATGTTAAAATGTAGCTTCAAATAGCTGTAAGTATCAATAACTCCAAATGCTTCATGGAAATACCTTGTTTGGACGGGGCCTGCACCTTGGCATTTGAATTGCCTTGCGCTGCTGTAGGTAAATGTTAACATGCAGCAAACACTGCAGGCGGATGCTCTGGCTGCCAAAAGAAGGGCATTTTTCAAATGTACCACTGTAGTGTTGAATGGGAAGCTGAGAATATGGTTTCTCCAAGAGATTTAAAATATTAAAGAAGCCACTAGCAATAAATGAAAGTGCATCCATTGGTTAACAGCATTTGGCTATATATCAAGACCATTTCTGGAAGTAGATCTTGTAACATAAATTACTGAATACTGAATTACTGCAATGTGTTAAGGATTCTTTTTAATTACAGGATGTTAAGGCTTCAAAAATAAAATTCTTCAAAGTTAATCATGAAGTAAAATAACTCCATACTTAGCTGAGCTTCAACTTCATTAAAACTGTTCAAACGGCTGATGGAGCCCTAATAAGTTTTGTTCAAAGATATGACATCTTTGAAAATTTTCTGCAAATCTAACTCTATTATCTTTGATACTCTCTAATTGGATATTGCAGTCTCTATTCATGTTGTCTAGTGGCTTGCATCCATGATAAGGTGCTGTAAATGTATCCTGTTGTCCTGAAATTAGAAAATCCGAGGATTGTAAGGGCTATTTTCAAAGAAGTATTTAAGCCCTTCAGGCAAGTACAAAATACGTCTTTTTCCTTATATAAATATAAAACCTCTTTGGGGAGTGGAAGATGGGGGGTGGGGGAATGGAATAAGCAACATTCTGACAGTATCAAATCGTTAATGAGGGCACTAGTTCCTAAATTATTTACAGTGTATTCCATGTGCTCATCTGTTTTAGAATTGTTAATATTGAATGTGTTGTTTGTTATATACAAACATTCTTCTCTCTTTTATTTTCAGATATCCTTTTTGCAATATAATTTAATTACCAATGCTATTTACTCTCAGGAACTGTAAAGATTTTTTTCATCTGCAAAGTAAAATCCCTAATTTACTACAGAACATCCTCTTAGGAGAAGCTGTGGATACTGTGTAGGTGATGGAGAGCATAAGGATGTAGTATTTGTTTTCACAGACTGAGGTGGACCAGCTATGGACACGCTGGGGGCCAGATGCTGTGCTGTCCCCTCTCCAGGAGGCAGCTAGCTCGTTTTCCTCCTTTGGCTTCTCTCTCCTTGTCTCCCTCCCTAGCCGGCCAGGGCAGCCGAGTGCTGTTGCAGTGCCCTCTCCTCTTTGGGAGCTGTTACTTTCAGGACCACCAGCTGTTCATCCTCTTTTTGGTGTCCCTTAAAGCAGCTTAAACTGCAGATACAGAAGTAGCATTTTGCCCTCTGCTGGGAAGCCGGGTCTGACAAATCAGTGGCGTGAGCTGCTGTGCCAAACATTCTGTCTAAAGAAACTATGCAAGGCTGAAGAAGTACTGAATAGGCTGTGGAATTCTCTATGCTTCATTTCCTTAGACACAGTAGCAGCAGCATAAGTTTGTGTTCTCTTTCTCCTCAACGATGTGAAGTTATTTTCTTCTTTTTGATATTATTCCTTCTATGTCAATGTTGTCATTAGAAATCATCTGGCTGTTAGGTTCTGATGAGGTCCTGTGCCTGTCCCTTCTAACACTCCAATGGCTACTGGATCCTACCCTGCCACTGTATTTATGGAGCTGATGTGCAGTGTGAAAAGTCAAACAGAAAAAAAACCCGAAAAACAAAAAACTGGAAATGGCTTGGTTTCTAGTTCTTGTTTGGAAGAAGGCAAAATATTTTTTGTGTTTCTAGTGTAATTTTAGCTTGTTGGAAGGATAATTCACACCTGTCCTTAAGTGAGCAGGGACACTTTCAACTCCATCAGGTGGTTCAGAGCCTTGTCCTTGAATATTTCTAGGGATGAGGCATCCACCACCTCTCTGGACAACCTGTTCCAGTGTTTTTCCGACCTCATTGTAAAAAGCTTCTTCCTTATGTCTCGTCTAAATCTACTTTCTTTTAGTTCAAACCTTTACCCCTTGTTCTGTCGTAATAGGCCTGTCCCTATCTTTCTGTTTAAGTACAGAAAGGCAGCAATGCAATCTTCCCAGAACCTTCTCTTTTCAAGGCTGACAGAAGCTTTATCCTAGTCAGTAGTTTGTGGGTCCTTCCTGTTGCTGTGTTCACATTTACTCCAAGAAACACCAACTTCAGTCGCTGTAACTGAACTGAATTAGCTTTTATTTCCTAAGAGCTGTCACTTTATCTACAGCTCTGCCCCAAAGCAGTGTTTACTTTAATTTACTCTATTTTTCTCAAGGAGCTTCTTTGCCTTAAGAGAAATAGCTCTGGAGCAGGATACAAAATAAGGAATATCCTCGATGACTTGTGAAAATGCCAAATGTATGTTTTGATTTTTTGCCCAGCTGAAAAGTTGCATTGTTTTAGTAAACTGAATTCTCCTATTATTCATGTTTATAATTTTAATTAATTTCATTTTATTAAGCCCAGTCATTTTGAAAAAAACCCAACCACTTACGAAAGTTGATTTAAAATCTGTATGAAACCTCCTTTCCTTGAGAGTTATTATCATGCTCATTCCAATAATGGCAAGTTTGTCAGTTATACCAGTATGTGTAAAAGCAACACTCTTAACAATATTGCTCCTTCACATTAATATGCTCTAAACTAAAGGAGACTACATATAACTATATGGGATTAATTATGTTCCAGGGTTTTTAATAATTTAAGTGTTTTTGTCCTGACTCAGCTACAAGCATTTTTCCATTACTGTGGTTTTTGAATCTTGAAGATAACACTGATAACATTCTTGGTTATTATGGGGTAGTATGATGCATAATGTGGAATGTCTTGGTTTGTATCATTTGCCTTCGCATCAAACAGTCCCATCCCTTCTAAACCTTTGCATTTCTGTAGTGTGCACTCAGTTCCATTTGTTTGATAACTTGAGTTAATCTTTCTTTATTGTCTCCTGAAATAAACTGTTGAGTAACTGATACTAAATCTACTCAGTTGTGAGATTCAGAGCTGGCTCTTTCTGCACAAAGTTATATTGCAGGCATTGCTGAACACAGACTGGAGACTGGAGAATCACAGTAGCTGTGAAACTAGCTCATAGATTAGAATTTATTGCTCTTCAAAGACTAACTTCTTTTTATTTTCCCTTTTCTGAATGGGTGCTTTATGTGTATATTTACTGAACCTCAATACTGATTTCTCACTTCTATCAGTGGAGGGTGGCAACACAGCAGTTCCTGCACAAATGTCTCCTTCTTGCTACATAACTTATCCAAAAATACAGGAAAATAGATGGCAACAAGTAGGGACTAAATATCATCTGCACATAGGTAGGGCAGAGCAATCAATTGCGGTAAGTGGAAGAGAGCTGTTTGAGTATTGAGGGACAGAGGGAAAAACAGAGAAGGTAGCCAAGCTCCCCAGCTACCTTTCACAAGTTAGTCAACAACTGTTGTGTTGATGAATAGCTCCTGCTGACGCTGTCCTGGCAACAGCAGGGTTTAACGCTGCCGTCTGGCGCAGGGCATGGACAGCAGCGCAGGAAGAGCGATTTTCAGATTGTCCTTTTACATAAACAAGCTGGAAAATGGACTATACAGCCACCTCACTCTATCAAGGGAAGGACTGTAGGTAGTGTGTGAGCAGGAGACAACTTTACAAAAATATAGAACCAAAATGATTGGTGAAAGTAGAAATGGAGAGGAGATAAATGATAGGAATAGAGAACAAGGGAAGGTTAGGAAAAATATGAAGTGGAACCAAGATAAACTGGCTTTTAGAGTTAAAGATGACAGAAATTACAGTAGCTATTCATCTCTCTAGCTTGGCTGAATGCAGAGGAGTGTAAAAGTTAAGGTCCTGTTAAAGGGCAGGTCAGCAGTGTGACTTCATCATTCTGTGCTCCTACTGCTGCACAAGGGCTTGAAAAAGGGAACAAGATGAACTGAAGGTACCTGGGAACATAAAATCCTCCTTTTTTTGCTGTAGAAAGACATTATGATGATTCAACATGAAACACAGGCAGTAATGTGCACTGCTTTGAACTGTATTTGTTTTATGTGTTTAAAACAGTTGCTGAATTAAAGGTGGATATCCCCAAAATTTAGACTGCCTCCATCCAGATGAAAATTAAGTAATTGAATCAGATCTCTGCCCTATTTAGTGTCTCCTTTATTTGACAATGCCCTGTGTTGGCTGCTGTGAAGGAAAGTGTAAGAAAGCCTACAACACCCAATTAGGGAGTCATGTGGCTGTATGTGATATTTTTTCCATCTCAGCTAAAGACTGGCTTCTGCCGGGAAGCGTTTGGATTTCTATCCCTTCCACATACGCTGAATTCTATGCAACATAATACAGGATATTCTCATTAGCTGTATGAATCTCAAAGCCTTTTAAAATGCTGCAACATCAATTATCTTGTGTACCTGGATCTGTCTCTATTCTTTGTGTCTTCTAATAGTCGTTCATGTTGTGAAAACTCTCTTGAGTTGGTCCCTAGAACAACTGTACTAAACATGATAAAATATAAGAGTGAGAGATAATAGTGAGATTAATAAAAAAAAAAAAAGCAAAGAACTTTTTTAACGGACAAAGGTTCTAGTGTACATTATCCTGCAGAATTCTGGCAGGTTGGACTGAATTATAATACAACATATATCATAATAACATTATTATCATAACAGTTCCTGTTAAAATACCACAGTTCTGTTAATTCCAGCATTTTCAGCTCAGAATAAAAAATGAACTACAGACACAACCTTTCGCTTAAGGGTCTGGTTTTAGATCAGATACTTTTGTAGCATCATGAGCAAATGAAATTCTCATTTCTCAAGTACATTGAAGTCCTCACAGCATCTTTCTAACATATATACACACATTACATTGAGCAGTTTCCAGCTCTGCTGGGAAGTTGCGAGTTTGCAAGGAAAAATAATTCATTTTGCTTTTGGAAACCAGACCCTGAAGATCTGAGGTAGGTGGATAGATGGAAACCAGTGTTCCCACATACACCTAGACTGACAGCTCTCCATAGGAGGGCAAATGGTTCCTGTGTGTGAATTCTCAGCACATGAAGATTTAGAGGATGATTTGGTTTATTCTTGGTACTTCAAGTATCTCAGTATTTTTGTCAGTGATTTTAAGCATTAAAAATTTTGCTCCTGCATTAAGTCTATTTCCAATTCATATATATTCCAAGGAAATGAATTCTAAACCTCCTGGTGCCAAAGGATATCTCCTTATTTGATGCTGATATTCCATAGTAGTTTTATTCCTTTTTCAGTTTTGTCCTCCAGTTGTTCCTTACTATAATGCCCAAAGAGATGATATATCAGTACTTAGCCCCCAGACACCACTGCAATTTGTCTGATAGCTGTCACTGAACTACAGGCCGTTTTAGAATGTCACTTTTTTCTGTTGAGGAAAGTTGGTTTTTCCTGGCAAAGTGTTTTAGCTACTCTTTTTCTCAATCACACCGAGCTGAAACTGAAGTTCCATATACCTCAAACATCTGCCTGATAATTAAAATTAGGGAGGAGCATATAGCTCTTCTCTGCAGGGTGAGAGTTCAAAAGGAAAGTAGGATTGTCACTGACTTCCTCTGATTTATGAATAGGAGAGGGGTTTTGTCTGAAACACTTAAGAGTAAAACTAAGTCATTTGAGCTTTTATCCAGGTTTCCAGCTTTCTGACTTACTAAATAACATAGAAATGACAAAGTATGGTATTGTTCTCTAAATGTAAGAAGTGTGTGCCTCAAGATCTCTGTAGGAAAGCAGAAAGAGGTTAAAAACTTGGTGAGAGTCATTAATGGAAATTGAGCAAACAGCTCTACTGTCAAGAGGGAAAAATTGTTTCATATATGAGTGATGATGTGTATCCTAATAAAAGACATCTTTTCACACCCACCAGGAATAAGACATATTCTGTACTTTTATATCCCATCTTGTTTTGAGTAGGAAGAATATCTTTTTTAAGAAGAAAAATGTTTCATTGGGAAAATGAAAAGGAAAGAGGTTTTCCCACATACTGAAGAAATTCATGAATCATTTCCATCAGAGTATGTAAAAAAGCAGAGGAGCACATCAGAGAAGAAGGAACAACTGATTTTTTCAGTTGACCTTTGGCACAGAGATGATCTAGTCATGATCTCTATAATTTTGACAAAGGTATTGACTTTAATGTGGGAGAAAAATAAAATTTCCTCAGCTGAAATGCTAAATATGTTGCAATATTTTCTCCTGAGTTTTAAAAAACCTAGTTAAAAAAATAAGTAGCTAAAATTACAATTGGAGACAGCAGATCCAAGAGAGGTGACAAACAGGTGCCACATCACACAACCTTTGCTCTGTAGTCTCGAGTGGGAGGAATATTTTTGCTGGATAGAAGGTGTGTGCTCAGGTGAGGAAGTTCAGCCAAGAGAGGCACAGCCTGAGGCTGTGAGTCATACAGGCAAAATCCCATTTTGAAATGCAGGTAAGATGGGTGACATGAAAGGGGAAGAAGATGGAGGGGTAGGTTGTGCTGGAAGGAACTTGGAGGATGCAAAACACTTAAAGAGGGTGTTGAAAAGTGGGTGGCAGTCACCCTTTCATCTCGTGTCTTTCTTTTCTGGCATACTTTCTTCCTTCTCTGGTCTTGTCCTAAAACTCGTATCTCCAGCCAATGAACATCAGCTTCCTCCGAGCTACCTGTCTTCAATTCCCTCTGCCTGTTGGGCAGCTGCAAAATGAGAGAAAAAAGGCACCACTTTGAATCAGAGAGAAACACTAAATGGGGCCTGGATAGAGAGCAAGAAGGTGGCTCCATGAGAAATGTGTTTGTCTGGGGACTGTCTGATCTCAGGCCTATCCACCTACATATAGGCAGGAGAGAAGCTGTTGTGGCTGGAGTACCTGCTGGCAGCTGTTCTTGGCAGCCTTCTACTCTGACTGTGCCTTGAGGCAGCTCTGGGCTTAGATATTTGCACACCAGTTTGGTTTTTTAACTCTGCTGCCAAGCTGAAGGTGGAAGGAAGCTACTCAGAAAAGGGCAATAGGTACCCACATGGAGCTGGACAAAAACACCATCTCTCTTGAAATATAGTATTTATGAAGTTGGGTTCCCCTTTGCCTGCTGCAAACTGCTGGCTAATTGGTTTAAGAGCCTTCTAATTGACTGCTGTGCGAGTACTTTATTCTAATAATTTCTTTCACACAGTGATGTTCATCACTTTTCATACTCTTGACTTGGCAAAAGACCCAACTGATTGTACATAAGGGCATATGCAAGAAGGAGGGCGTAGGGGCAGATCTGCATTTCTACCTGAGTGAAGAGTTAAGCAGAACTGTTTTCATAGATTTGGTAACAGGAGGACGCACAACTGGAGGGAGACAGAGGAAGAGTTGCAGGTGAAGTACACCAGCTCTCCCAGGTGACTAAAACAGGAAGCACCCAATTGTCCTACAGATGGAGGTGCATTGGCATTATTATCTGGCATCTGCACTGCCAGAAGGATGAAACCCAGAGAACGGAGTCTTCAGCTGCAGAAAATGATTGAATGGGAGCTGTTTTCTGCAAGGCAAGAAGGCCTGAGAGAAGGCTGTTTGGAGTTATCACCAGCTGGAGACTGGTTTTATGAGCTCATCAATAAGATTAGCAATTTCCCTAGGTAAAGGAAGGCTCAGTCAACAGTTACAGTGATCCGGTGTCTCTGAGGTAAGCAGAAGTCTGGGAACGAAATGATACACTCGTCTTTTTTCCTTTGCAAACTGCATGTCAGCTGAGTGGGAGAGGCAGCCAGGTATAGCTGAAGGAAAGAAAAATCTTTGCATTGTTCTAACTTTTTTTCTCACTTGTTCTGGAACTTGCCCAGGTACTACCAACTTAGGCACCTTGAAAGAGGTTTCTTTTCCAAGGTCTCTCTGACCTCAGTTGATACACTGTCATCCAAACACAAATACATACCAATGAACTCCTTATTTTCAGCAGAAGCTTTCATGCAGGAGTTTCCCTTGGTTTAACATATTAGCATGAAGGTTTGTGGGGATTAGTTTTTGTTTTAATTAATTGCAAGGCCTCTAAGAAGTCATATTTGCTCAATATTTTATTACAAGAAGCAGGTTTACTTAGTCCGTTAACAAATGGTACAATAAACTTGTCTTTTTCATTTTAATGGTGTCCCAAGGAATGCATTAGTCTTTGAAGCTGAAATACTTCGACATCAGACTGGGTGATGAGTTGCTATGGTTTCAAGGGCAATGTTAGTGCTAGAAAAAGACCTCATCCTTGAAATGTGCACACATGCGGTCCTGGGCTCCTATATATTTCATGACCAGAACTTAGGAAGTAGCCTTCCACATCAGTGCCTTCGTCACAGGGCATAAGGAGAAACTGAAGCAAGATTCAAGTGGATTCCTGTTCCTTAATAGCTATTCCATTTGATTTGAGCAGGACTCTGTGTATGTGGCAATTTTCAGCACTTTGACGGAAAGATGGAAAGCTTACACCTCGTGCATGCCGCATTCACAGGGGGAATTTCCAAGGCAGACGGAAATTAGAGTGGGAGGGAAAGGATTCTCTTTTTGGTGTGGAACAGACTTAATGCAAGCCAATTGTTAAGTTTCTTGAAATAATGCTTCAAACCTGCAAAAAGTGGTATGTTTTTAACAGGTACCTATAACAACCGTGAAATATTTATATATATAGGCTTTCTCTGGAGAAGAAACAATACAGCAGGACTATTTTAAAACATAAAATAATCTTCAGTAACCAGAAAAAGGTATATTAGACACCTTGCTTTAGTTATCACTTCAGCATCTTTAACTAAAACAGAATCCTAATCAGTTTCCCCTTGAGTCCTTTAGCTTGAAAGTAAGAAATAGATAATGACTGGATGTTTAAAACAATACATTATTTCTCAGTGCATCGTAGAAATGTGAATTCCTCTGAGTTATATTTAATGCATATATTTCTAGAAAATATATAGTAGCTTCACAGTGGATATTGAAATGTGTCTCAGAAAGAAAGAATGATTTCCTTAAGCGTTAATGAGTGCCTCATTGATTTGTAATGAACAAACTCTCCTCTCTACAGACTCTTTGTTTCTGGTAACACTGGTACAGTTACCATGATTGATGCTGTTATATTGTCCTCTGAAATTTTAGTTCCTTTCTTGGTGTAGCCAAGGATGGTTTAGAATAAATGCTAACATTTGGAGCTGCGCTTGATTTCTCCCTATGCCACACGTGTTTTCCTCTTCACCCAAATAAAACAACAAACCCCCTCATTAAGTCCTTGTCAAGATTCAGGAATGGCTCACAGTTAAGTGACCTGTCAGCCCTGGCTCTGGGATTCTCCTGCATAACAGGTGCTAGAGTGGTTATTAGGATTTGGTGAGTTGACAGAAACAGTGAGGGGTCAGACAGTCTTCTTATCTTCCTTGAATTACTTGATATTTCTGGAGGGTCTTCACGTCCGTTTTTTGACTGAAAAGCAGAGTCTAACTTGTAGTAGCTGACTTTTCACGAAAAAGCCACCTGTAATTTTGAAAGTAATGATTTTATCCTTAATGAGTTTACTGATGTATAATCATCCAGCAGGATGAAGGGAAACCACTTGCAAATGAGCAGTGTTCATCTAGAAATTCAGCCTTCTCACCACAGTGTTCAAGGGAGGAAACGATGTCGGAGGAGTTCCCAAGACTTTGAATTCAGGGATTTCAAACTCAGAACAGCTGTATGTACACTGAGGCTTTTCTCTTCATTTGTCATCTATCTAACAAGCTCATGGCACATATGTGTATTTGCCTGTGAATTACAGGGAAATGTTTTGGAAGTCTATAGGGAATCCAGTTAATCAATTTGATTCATTGCGGTACTTATTGGCCATGAAGGCTCAGCCTCGGAAGGTTTGCCATTTTCTTTCAGTAAAGTTCAGTGTAGTCTGAGCCAAAATCATTGAAACGACTATCTTAACTTTTATTACCCAAACAAACTATCAGACCCCTCTAATGATTTCAGATGGAGACCACCTTTTTAATTTTTTTTTTATTTTTTATTTTAATTTGGTTCAGCTGAAATGCATACTGCAGGCATATGTAAACTGTGGGAAGGGGGAAATATTAATTAAGGTCTGGGTCATGCCCAAATCTTGTGAGGCCATTTAGGTAATTTTTCTTTATTTTTTTCCTCTCTGCCAACTGCTACTTAACAGCTTGTAAAGATCTTTTGAAACTCTATTACTTTATGCATTAGAGATTTGCCTACTTCCACCCTCCCCCTTTTGGGATTCTGTGAGGCTTTTTTCTTGTATGCTGTGCCAACAGCAGATTTTGCCTGAGTATTCTTTTTCTCATTAACATCAATTGAAGTGAGACGTCAGAAATCCAGGACCATTTGCAATGACAGGACAGTGCCAATGCTCTTCCTTTTATAACCCATAGGAATAAAACTATGCAAAGCATCATTTCATTATTCACATTATGATAGCCTGCATAAATTACAAATCATAAGCTGGGGGAAAAAAATTCAAGATGTACTTGTAAAAAATCCCAAGTTTAAATTTTGAGAGAGGAATATTAGAAAGAATAAAAAAAAAAGTCAATATCACCAGTGCATTTTGCCTACTTAGGCAAGTGAAGGTGAATGCCAGGCCATCTATGGTTTACAGCAGATGTGTATTCAAAACCACACTCATGTCTTTTTGTTTTCCTTTTTTTCTCGTAATGGTGAAATATTGAAGGCATAGAATTGAATGGTGTCCTTTACACAGCCTTCATGTGGTAATGGATTAGGTGGAATCCTCCAGTATATCACACACACCAGCACCACTGAATTGAGCAAAATGCCCAGCACACACTTTGTGCTGTCAGGACTCTTCTGTGTGCCACGAAAAGACAACTTTTCTTGAACTGTACACAATGTCTTTTGAATATCTAATTTTGTATGGAGAAATAATTCAATATCTCTCTGAGGTTTAGTCTTAAGCCCAATGAATTTTTGTGTTTATTTCACTGTGTTTAGATTTCATGTGAAAATCTCTGAAGACAGCAAATAAAAGGATACAGTGATTAGTGTGAACATGCCTTGTTTCTATTAGGTAAAATATTTTGGGTTGATTAATGAGGTAAAATCCGATTTAATTCAGTGGAAAGAAAGCCATGTTGCAGCTTATACTTAGAGTAACCATGCCCTTTTTATTGGATTTTGGCCCACAGGAGCAGAATAAAGCCTTTTTCCTCATAGGGACACAGCCAGAGCAGCCTCTGTCAGAGCTCAAACCCATTCAGTTTTTCTGCACCTTCATGTTTGAATCCATTGCTCACGTTGGAATGCAATGATAGCCGAGGGGTGTGACAGCAGGCTGTAAGAACATGCTGATTAGGCACATGATAAATACATTTCCTGGGTTAATGTCTTAAGTCTTTCCACCTTTTCAAGTTACAGAAATGATGGGTTTGAGGGGCGAGGTTTTTTGGTGTTTGTTTTTTTGTTGTTGTTTTGTTTGGGTTTGTTGGGGGTTTTTCTTTGGGGGGGGGGGATATCTTTTGAGAGAGGAAAAAATAGTGAGAAAAGGAAAAGAGCTTCTGATCTTTAAGTGTCCCTTTGGATCAGGTGCGTGTCATACATCTCTCCTGTAAAGAAGCATTTTGGTTTAGGGAAAGCTTTTGGAGGTAGAGGGGGACACCATTATAAAGTAATATTCAGTGGTTCTGTGATCTAGGAAAATTAAAGTGCTGAAGTACATCACTTATCAGAAATTATGCTCGATGGAAACTGTTAGAACTTACTGACTTTGAGACCTTGTAAAAAAACAAACACACAAAAGAGACAAACTTGTCATTCTGCTAATTTTATTAATTTCCTAGATAAGGGATCTGTAGAGCACCACAATCTTCAATCTGGCTGGGGGAAAAAGGGGTGCCTTTTTTGTTTGTTTTTCTTTGTATTCATGAGAATCAAGTCTGGGTTTTGAAATAAGATAGACAGGGCAGAAAGAATTCCTGGGATGTATTCTTTCAAAGGTGTGATTTAATAAGTATGTATTTCCTTACTATTCCCAGGGAGAAATTAGCTTTAATATATATCAGGAAACAGATTAATTGTTGAGATAATAAAAGGAAAAGGAGCAACATATTGTTTAATTGAGGGGAGAACTCAGAAAAATAATCCTAATTTTTTAAGATGTAAGGGAGATTGATCTTCTTTCCAGATTAATGAAACACATCCCATTTGCGAAGTAGCATTTTGGGATGTTTGCAAGACAAATTCAGCATATTTATAAGGGAAAAGGATTTCACCCCTTCCCGCGTGCAAATGGTCTAAAGTTGCACTATTCATAGATCCCTTTCTCTCTATGCCAACTTTCTGGGACACAGGTTTCCGATGTGGCTGGAGCCAAGAGTCAATGAATGTGATACGAATTGGAATGTACTACTTAATATCCTGTACCTCTTAGTTTCTGCTTGTGCAGACTCAGGCAAGGTAGTCTTCAGGAAGTGTGCAAGTTGTTTACGGCATCAACGAATCTCTTCAAGACAGAGGAAAATAAAGGACATTTAACAGTCATTTCACGTAGTTGTTTTTAGATTGAAGTAAAGTTCAGTATTAAAGATTAAAACAAAGCCAGAACATAACCAAAGGCGGTGTTACTGTAACTCTAAATGTCATACATCCCTTACAGAAAGTATCTCTCAGATTAATTATGGAATTCCCGGATTCCAAGAAATCGGTTGTGGAGGCAGGAGGGATGGTCCTCCAGGGGGGAATCTAAAGATGTTTCCTGCCAGCAATAAAAAATAGTTAGGGAAAACTGATTGCTTGGAGAGGCCTTTAAAAAATAAATAGAATAAAGTACAAGGAAGTCATCAGCTTGAAGTAAGAAGGGAAAATGAGAAGATGATTTAAATGCTATTTAAAGAATTAGCAGAAGAATAGAGAGGACTCAGTATGATCGTCTCTGAAATGGATGGCCAGTTTAAAAGATTTTGATCAGTCCTCCTCTGGCGTTACCTTTCACTCCTGAGGTTTCTTACTTACCACAGGTGCACTTCAAGCATTGTGCTCTCTGTCCGTTATTTGCACCTAAATCTTTTTGTGATATCAAACTTCTTTAATTAGCTTAACATGTGAGTGATTTGTGTGTGTGGTTTGAATTGTTTTATTTGGGTGGGGCTTTTTCCCCCGTAACATAACGTGAGTGCCTTGTTACTTATGTCTGGCCTGCAAGCAAGAGCAGGGCTGCATTCCATTTTACTGGCCCCTGTTTTTCTGCTGTCCTGCTTGAGCAGGACTATTTTAGTTTTTGGGGTCCATGGAATATAAAACAATTGTAAAACTCTGGTGAATCACAATCACCATGAAAGCTATTGTCTCTAGCATATATTTATATCAGAATGTATCTCAGAGTTTTCAAAACGTATACATTGAAGTTAGAAATATTACAATAGATGTACCTCTGCATTCCTGTTCTGGTACTGTTTTTTACTTGCATGATCAAAATTATATTTAAATACTTTGATATTATTTTGTTCCTTTAAAATCCAGGAAAATCCCAGAGTTAACTGTTTTCAAGTATGTACCAGCTCTTGACAGAATAGCTTTTGTAGACTTGTGCTCATTTATGCTTAGGCTCCTGACAAGGTTCGTGTCTGTCGTGTAGCTTCTCCTGCCAGGGTTATGGGGGAACTTCAGCAGGCTTTGCTGCCTTGGGACCAGCAGCAGCAGCAGGAGGAAACACAGTGAGTCACCGTTTGCTTACGGAAGTATTGATTTACCAGGTTTCTGAAAATCAGAGTTCTTCTTTTGTTAGATGCAAGGGGAGGAGTGTTCCTTTCTAGTCTGTCTGCTTCCACCTTGGACCATTTCTGCAGTCAGGACATCCCTCCAGCCTTGGCCTGTTTCTTGAACCTGTCTTCTTTACCTCCTACACTCAAATAACCATGGGGCTTCCTTCTGCTCCTCCAGGGTACAAGGGGACATGCTGTGAGAGGGCAAGAAGCATCACCTCCTTGTTCTCACTTCTGCTGTGCCAGTGTAGTGCAGTACTTTTAAGAGCAGATGGGAGGAGATGTCAATTTTTCTATAGTTTCAGGATGATGTTATGTCAGGTTCTGGAGACTGGTCCTATTCATTGCTAGGAGTGACATTAGGACTGCAAAGGTACGTAAAATGTGAGCTTCTCTTCTTGTTTTTGGGTACTTAAAATTTCGGTCAATTCTTGTGAAGTTTCACACACTGTGAGATGGGGTTATCTGTACCCTTTACCGGAGGGTCATCCTTAACACACCTTCCTTTTTTCCAGCAGCAGGGATCTGAACTGCTGAAATGGAATTGTAGCTGCAGTTTGAGCAATAAATGTAGCTGCCTGCTTGGTCTTTAACACATGCCTGATTCTCCCTGTTACCTTTGGCAGCACATTGGGCCATCTTCTGTTTTTACAGCTTCTATTGCCAGTCACATTTCTTTGCCTTCACCTGTTTGTTTGCATTGCTCTTTTCTTTTTTCCCTTTTAATGCTAACTAGTTTCCAGAGGAACTGCATCCATGTGTGTTACCAGCACATGGAGAGGAGTGTAAGTATGTGGCAGGGCAGAAAGAAATAGGAAACAACAGTACTTACAAGGAGATTATGGTGTTTATTGCACATGGTTTATTGCGATGGTTGTCGAGATAAAGAGTAGATGACACCAAGGAGAAGAGAGAAAGTGTTATTGGGAGCCAGGGCTGTGCAATGGCCTTGATGCTACAGAAGGTTGGAATACAAGTGCTGAGGCAGGGCTGACTTTTTTTTTGGATGAGGACAATTGAGGCCTCTGTGAGAAGTGCAAAACAGAGTGTCTCAGCTTTTGTAAAATCTGTAAGGGTTTGCTGTGGCTTCCTGCATCTTCACAGTTAGCCAGGGTTAGGAGTGTGCTCCATCCTGGATGAAAGGCTGTGGAAGACCTTGCCAAGTTATTTCAGGAACTGAAACCAAGACAAGTGACATCATATGACACCAAGAAATTTTTCAGTGTCTGTGAGCTGGTAATGGGAAGGTGGTTCAGCCTGTGACTCAAGTCTTTGTCTTCCCAGGAGCTCTGAGACAACAGTGAGCTTCCCCAAAAACAGTTTGCCATTTTACAGTTTGGATTTTACAGTTTGCTTTTTTAGTTGTGCCAGATTTCATGCTAATGTAGGAATAAAATGTTTTTATTTAGCAAGAAAGCTTGACTGCATACTTTTACACTTGTATGTTCCTATCTTATCCTCTAAAAGACAATCTGTTTTACCTTGAAATTTAATCTATCAGATATGAGAAATGCAGAAGTGAGTATTTAGATGACTATTTACTTAAGCATTTCCAATTTCTTCACCTCAACTGCCTGGTGCACATCAGCCAGCTTGGTCAGCATGTTTGCCTGGCAACAGCTTCCATTTGCAAATTCATGGCTGTCAACATGTCCTTTCTCTGCTCCAGATTGGAATCTAGATATAGTTAGTTGTCTTGAAACCCCATAAAAAAGTGCTGTTTTGCAGTGGTGCTCAGACACAAAAGTGTCATAGGCAAGTGCAGTGCAAGAGCACCAGAGGTGCCGTGGGAGGAATGTGCTCTCCCTCACAGGTTTAACGTATAAATTGGTCACCAAATGGTGGAGATAGGTGGAAGTTCTGAGGCTCTTGGCCTTGTTTCCCTGCTGCTCCAGTACAAAGCATGGCATGCCTGGCATGGAGCCACAGAAGCACCGGGTGTATCTCCCACTTATTGGCACTGCATATGGCTCTAGGCAGGTTACAGAGTTTGTGGGACAGTGTTTTGATACAGTCTGGCAAATTCTGGTTGTACTTTCTGTTCCTGTTGACTGCTCTGTTGGCAAACCCTTCCTCATTTCAGAAAAGTGAGGAGAGTTAGAGAGTTCTAGATCTTTAATTTTTGTCAAACATTGCAGTGCAGAGCCACAAGCGATGGTTTTATCGGCGTTTTGCGCATAACCTGGTTTATGGCTCTCAAATTGGTTTCTACAGGGCTTAGGATAAAAGGCCGGAAGAACTTTTTCAGCAAGTGTTCCTGAGCTTGATGTGCGGGGTTGACTAGAAAAAAAGAGCAGAATTTTTTATTTGAAATGGTTGACAGGGAAAAAAAAAAAGCCTCACAAACCTCTCTGCTGCAAAGAGAAATAAGGCATGTGGCGATTGACAGATTTACGTATCCAGATAAAATCTTCCACTTTTCCAAAAGCAGAACTTTCTCTTTATGCAATGTTAGTTTCAAAGCTTCCAGCTCCTGCTGTGCCTAATGGTAGGTATGTTTCCAGCTACTTCCTTTTCATGCCTGAAAATGGGATCATTCTCAGGTCTCCTCATTGTCGTCTTGTAGCTATTCCCTTTCACTAATTTCCCCAAATGAGTTGTGGCCCACTCCAACGACTACAGGATTCATTAGAGTGAAGAAGAATAATAAGAATGTCCTTGGTGTTCAGACCGGAAGAAAAGATCCCAAAGGCTGCCAGAGATAAAGATCACCCACTGAAAGGATAAAAATGAACAATGCTTCTCACAGGGAACCTAAAAATACAATATTCGGCTCTCTCGCATAGAGTTTAGTTACTGAAATAACAACTGGATTGTGCAGTGTTGGGATTATTTTGGTCTCAAGATAATACGAAGTCTTGCAGTTTAAACAAAATGCATATCAGGGAAAGCATGGGTTTAAGTCTAAACTGTACTCAGTGTTTTGGTTTAGCTCAGGGTTATGTTCATCGAGGTACAAGGCTGAAACTTAAAAAATCCCTCTTCAATACTTAATTCTTGAACAAACTTCTTGAGTAGCTTTGGATGAGTTGATTAATTTTTTATGCCTCGTTCCTGTTGGCAGGTTTTTTGAAAGTGAAATGGGAGTAACCATGCTTTTGTGCTTGACAAAGTGGGATACAGGTGGGGTTGGTTGCTGTGTTATTCTGAGTTCTCTGTTGTCAATAAGACATATCAAAACTGAGTTCACTGTGAAGTTTGTGACATTTGTCAAGATAATCACTGTTGCCTTTAAACAGATTATTTTTATGTGAGCCTATGCTTCAGTCCCTTGCTGAGTGGTGGTTCCACATTAATAATTAAATTTTCCTTTATACGTATGCTAGTGTATGTATACACCTAAAAATGACATCTAGCAGATGGATCCTACATACTATAGTCCAGTTTTTAAGACACAGTAAAGAGGCACAGCTGTGTAGATTTTATTTTACTGTGGAGACACACATAATTTGCTGTGCCCATGTTTCTGAATCCTGCTCCAGATCACAGAGCTGGAGGAGAAAGAAGAAAAGAGGCAGCTTTTACAACTACAGTCAGTGCAACTAATTGTTCCTACTAGGTAAAGATGCATCCCTTTTACTGGCTCTCTGATGATGGCTTTTTGTTTCTAGCTACAAGCAAATCTAATTTGCAAATGAAAAATTTCATTATAGCAGAAGTTGCCTGCAAGGGTATTAAAGGAGGCACGTTCAAAAGAATTCGGCAGAACGTAAAAATGCTTCTTAAAGAATGGATTTATGACCTCGATTCACAATTAAAATAACAATTGCTTTTAAGTGGTATCTATTATTTTTAAAAGGTTAAATATTTCAACAATAGAATTTTAGGGGAATAAGGCAGCTTGTGAGCAAAACCTGTGGAGGTAATTGGCAAAGCTCACTTAATATTTTTTGTTTGCTATCCAAGAGCTATTCACGATGCCACTGTAACAGTATGTTGTTGGTACAACAGAGCTGACAGTTTTCTGAGATGAAAAGGAAGAGAATGGAATTAATCACATAAACTTCATCATCCAGTCTGGCATAACTGAAAGTGAGTTCTGCTATACTTGAACTATTTTAAATAACTTCATGTTTTATTAATAGAGGTTTTTTTTCTGTTAACCTCTTCAGTGCTTTCTGTCCAGAGTTCCATTGTGACTTCTTGTCCTTTGCAAGGCTGCTCTGATATACAGGCAGCCTTAGCATGTCCTGGGTGTCAGCACAGGAGACAGAATGTTTGTACATTTTTTTTTCTTTTGTTAAGAGTATGCCCAAGAAAACTAGAAAACTGCTTTGTGCTGTGGTACCTACTTTAACCATTCACTCGAGAGAGACCAGGTTACATGTTGAGGAGCCAGATTCTTAATATACTGAGAAACATTTCCATCTTAAAATAATGTATGTTTTAGGAATTTCTTAAGTTTGAGGTAAATGTGACAAAATAAAAATAAGCTTGTGGTTGTGAGTTTGAAGCCACTCACAGGCTCCTTGTTCAGAAGAGACAAAATAATTTTCAGTATATTTTCCTCCAAAGCTGCTGAGTATCCAAGTGTTCTGATACTGTCTGCTTTGTTTGACATTGTGCAGAAAGTGCCTAGCAGACCTCATGAGTCCTGTGTCCCTTGGGAGGGAAGAAAAGAGAGTACTAGGTGTCAAATTTTTCTTGGATTTTAACTCATTCATTATGGTTTTGCATTATTTTTTACCTATTCTGTAATATATTTAGAGGCCATGTTTTGTGTCTGTTGCTGGCATTATGTTTTCACAGGTAAGGAAGAGTGTCCTCTTCTTATTTTCTAATTTTGAGAGTTATTGTTTGACCTGTAAATGCTGCAGTTTGTCAATATTTTGATATGTTTGGCTCTTTTAGAGCCAAGTGTTTGCAGAAAGAGAGCATTGGTAGCTCCCAGTTGCCCAAGCTCAAATCCTTTACATATTTAATGTCGAGCTATGGATGTCTTTGTGCAGAGGGCACAAAATCCTGGTCTTACATTACCTTGTAAATCACACATCCCTCAAAGGATCACTTTGATTCCTTTCACTGTCTTCCCATTGAAGTTGCAAGTTGCGTCCTCTGTGATGTAACCTTGGTATCCTGGATATTTGCCCTGAACCTCTTATGAATTTCTATTTCCATCTGGAGCTTGGGTTTGCACTGTGAGACTGTGAGGGCTCAGTGCAGCAGTTCAGTCAGGTGGGAATCCTGTAGTTACTCAGGCAAAGATGTGGAGACACTGTGCAACCATGAGGTCATAGCTTATGGTATGTGATGTACACCTGGTGATGCCAAGCAGCCTTTCACAGCTGTGCATTCCTGTTTTTTCAGGCATTCCTTCTATGTCTCAGGAATATAAACTACAATGCAGAAAGAGGAGGAAAGGGGCGTTTGAAATATTCAATTGAGAAAGTCAAATGTGTAAAACACTGTGAAATCGTTCAGCTGCAGCACTTCTTGCAAATAGATGCACGTGTTCCTCTACTTATGAGGTGTAATCTGTAACGAATAGATGATTTTGATTATAATGTGCAAACGTTTATCATTGTTTTGAGAAGTTTTTAACTTTAGTTCTCCTTTAACAGGTTAGGAAAATTGCTTATTTTAGAAAGGGTACAGACTTACAGTAAGTTTTAGTTTTGTTAATAATCCTGTCTCTTTTTTCAGATAGTATATTTCTTTGAAGAAGAAAACATGGGATTGTGATAAATTACTCTAGCATTGGAACTACTTTTATACACATAACATATGTAGCCTGATACAGAGCTTTCGGTAAAGACTAAGGTAGTTGACACTGTCTTAAAACAGTCAGTAGGAAGAGATCTGGTAGTTCCTCTTTAAAAATCCCAATTTTACAAGAGCTGTGTTCTAGGCTAACATCATCTTCTATTTGATGTGAATTGCAGTAGCAAAGGCTTTAGAGCAAAGAGAGTGTAGTTGAATTGCACGCTCTTAGAGTTGGTGCACTGGCACTGCACTCTAAGACCTGTCTTAATGAAAACAAGTGTTCTTTATTTCACAGACTGTGCCTTGCTTTTTGGCAATGACATTTCATGATCTTCATGTGGTCTAAGGGACCTCACTTTTGAGAAACAGGAAAGATATTTAACCTGACCTCAAGTAAACTAACGTCATGTGCCGTATGCATGCTCATGTTCCCAGGTGGGACAGTGAGCGTTTTAAATGGAGAGTTAGAAAAACCTGACTGATATTCAGCCACTGAAATCTCCTGGCATGCTCCTTTGCTGTCTTTCTCTCTCCTCTTGCCTTTGAGCTGCGCTTTTCCCATCAGTAATTGTTCCCAGTGCTACTGTCGCTTTAGTTTGTCTTGACTGTCTTTTTACTCATTTATCTTATTACAGTCCTTAAAGTATGACTAGTCAATTTGCTTCTTTATGTGATGTGGACATGTTTTATCTTTGCTTTACAAACATTTACAGTGCTTTTTGGCACCAAGGTTGCCAGCCAGGCAATTTTTTCAGACCCTTACAGGCAGTGAAGTTTTGAAACAAAAGTTTTCTTTTTTCATAGGCTCTGAACTTTCAGATTACAAATCACTTTCTACATGCTAATAAGCTTAGATAAGCAGAGTACATGTTAACACTGTTGTACAGATGGGGGAACCGAGATACGGGAACATTAAGAAACTTGCTTGAGGAAGTCTGTGGGAGCTGACCTTATTCTGAGAGAGACCCACGCACCATCCTTTTTCTTGTCAGATTCTTTCTTTTTACTCAAACCCCTCCCTCTAAGGAGCCGTTGGTGCATAAAAAGATCTTTCAGATTCTATCTATGTATCTATATTTACCTACAGCTATGATAATTTATTACACGGCATTCTATGTGGGACTGCAATCCTCAGTCAATCGCAGAGCGTTTTCCAGTTTTAGAAAGCAAGGGCTGCTTTGCTGGTGATCTGGCAAGCTGCATTTCGGAGACAACTGCACCAGGAAGCGAGTTCTGCAAAAAGTACAGCGGGTGTGTGGTGTGGAGCTGACTTGCATAAAGAAAGTGTTCCTTCACCTCAAGTACCCTGCAGGTTGTGAGCCTGCCTGTGCTGAGCTGCACACTCTGTCCTTGTCTTTAAATAAGAATCTCCAGTGTCGTTTGGTTTGGAGGAGAAATTGGTGTTATTCCTCTCCTGCGGGAGTGGATGTATGGAGTTAAACAGTATAGGGAACTAGACATTTACTATTACCATGGCAACTTCAGATGATGATTTATTAAGCCATATTTTTTTCCACAGTGGAGACTATGCATTTTTCTTGGTCTGAGCTCTCCAGAGACTGTTTCTTGCCACTCCCTAGTGTGTCCTTTTCTCCCGTCCAATTCTTTGCTTCTCCTTGCTGAAATTACAGAATAATGGAAATGTGTTTGTAGAAACCTTCTTGTCAGGCAAAGAAAGTTTGGGACAGTTTATTGCTTTATTAATGAATATGCTGCTGCTGGTTACCACCTCGGATTGGGACACAATTCCAGTGGCTGGCATAGCAATTGGGAGCAAAGGTAGCACTGGGAAGAGGGTCTTCACAAGTGCTAGTAGAGCACAAGATACTGCAGGAAAAGAGGGGGAGGGCTTATGACCTGGCTGGGCTCTGTCGTTGTATTGTTCTTTAACGCTCCCTCTTGCTTTCGTTCTTCTGTGACCCTCTCTTCCTGCTCTGGACCCTGCAATGTTGGGGTTTTTTCCATAGTCACCCCCAGCTGCCAATTCTATGATATTATTACCACAACAGTGAAGCTCTTGGAGTTGCAGTCCCCCTTTGGAGTCTGGGACCTGCTCTTCTGATACAGCATATTGAGTTTGGCTAAATCTATCCAGTTTTGCAGTCATAAAATATTTGCAAAGTGACTGCCCCCATGACTTCTGTGCTCACAATGTTTGCCAGCCCTTTTGTGTGGCAGTTTTGGAACAAGGGTAGCAATGGCCTCTCTGGATTCTTCTACCTCAGCATATTGCGGCTGTTGGTGGAGATCTCTGCATCACAGGCAAGCCTGCTTTGTTCAGCCTTTGGAATGCCAGCTAGATATAGCCCCAAGTAAAGACTCCAGATGCAAATACAGGAGACTTAATAAATTATTCATTTTCGAGCTGCGTAGACATAGTTTGAAAATCTTGAGGATGATGGTAACCAGGTCCAAGCAAACAAAATGAATGGAACAGTTTCCGAATATAGAATCATGAAATGAATCTTTGGAGCAGAAAAGATCTCTCAAAAATCTGTCATCTTGTCATGCATCTGTCTTTAGGAGCACACAGTGATTTTTATGGCACTAGCTTCTAACAACATCAATCTGCATGTAATCATTACTTATTTTAAGTCTGTGTCAATAAGTTAGGTTTTTATTTGTTTTCATTCTCTGAAGTACAGGAATGTCCTCAGGATTCTTAAATAATATAGTTATGATACATCTTGATGTGTAAACTAGTTGTCCCCAGTTTCTGCTGGGTACTTGCCTTTTCACAGTGAGATTTATTCATGTACTGCAGTTTCATTATCATTTGGCCATATTTATGATATTCTTTTTTTACTTGATTAAATCGTTCATTATGGACTTCCTAATGTGATAATTATATAATCATACGTGAGTATTTCAGTATTGATTGCATTAAGTGTATAAATAGCTAATGCATAGCTTTGTTCTCCAATTAATATACCCGAGTTAACTCCTCCAGAAGGAGAATCCATACCTACATACCTGTGTACCATGTAACCTGCATTCTTTCTGCAACTCTTTTCAAGTGATTTAGGTTTGGTTTATGAGAGCAGAATGCAGAGCCTTTCTCTGAGAGAACTTTCTACCTTTTTTTTGTCCTCCCGGGAAATCTGAACTGTACTCTTTTTAAGGTGTTTTTCTGCCTTTTTTTTTTTTTCAAAGTATATTATAAAAGTAATGGAATATAAATAATAGGTATAAAAACATTAATGACCAACATACTCTACCCATGTAGATCAAAGCCTTTCTAATATTTCCCAGTTTAACAACATAAGGATGTCTATATATAGGGATTTCTGAAAGTATGTGGACATGATTACGGCACGAGGAGTGCCTTTAGGTGTGCAGGACTGTCTGAAATACAGTGATACTTCATTTTAAATAGCATCCCTTTGCATCCTGTAAGCATTACGTGCTGATATTTTTTGAATTGGGTGCTTTGGTTTGGAGGAGGAAAATACCATATTTTATAAGTCTTAAGTGTATAATAAACAAGGTTGCTGAACAACATATAAATTTCTGCACCTCCCCATGTCTCCCCCAAAACTTTCTGCCATGCTGGATGGAGTTGGAAGGAAACATTTTTCAGTTTCAGCTAAATGTGGCTGATTGCTATTGTGTGTTCCTGTCACACAGTTCTATTGTTTGACCTGTGCTGTTTTTCAAAACCAAGCTAAAATAATTCATCTTTCAATGTTCTTTGCCAAAAGACAGTAATATATCTCCCAGCAGTACTCATAAATTTGCCTGCCTTTTGGATTTTCACATAAAGTGTGAGTTTGAAAGTGTGTTTGTTAGTTCTTGCTGTTACCCATAGAAATTAGGTGCAGTAGAAGAGCTGAAACCTGATCATAGACTAAAGTTGAAAATTCCTGTTGTTGTTAAGAAGTCAGCACAGTATATTGCAATGATGATATGAAAACCCACACAGCCCAACTCACCAGCTGCTACAGCGACGTTTTCTGTAATCCACTGCCTATTGGGCACATCAGAGATCTGATTCTGGCACCTATTATACATCAATATATATGTCTGATGAAAAAAATCTGTGCTAAAAGCATCTAGGAAGATAGAGAAGCAGGGAAAAGGACAATTCATTCGCTGCCTTTGCATTTTAGAATCCTTTCCTGCTTGACAAGTTGAATGAACTCCCTGGGTAAAAAAGTATATTTAGTAATAATAAAGGGAAATTATATAAAAAAATCTTTAATGATAAAAGGAAAAGAATGAGGAAAAATCAAACAAACTGGGATACCCCAGACTGTACAGGAGCTCCAGAGGATTGCTGGCTGGAATGGGCAGCAGGGGAGCTGCAGTCCAGATGTTATTATCATGTCAGAGCAGTCTCCTGAGAATTGCTGTTGCAAATTCAGAGATGCTTGAGGAGAATTCAGGTAGCCAGGAAGGAGGAAGAGAAAAATAAAAAAAGAAAAAAATGAAAATGAGCCCCAGTCCCCCAGTCCCATAAACAGATTGTTAAAACTAGTGGCTGAAAAAAGCCCTGCGAGCACAAAAGGCTGTGTTTTTTCACAACAGCATCTCTAACAGATTTCAGAAGGGACCTTTTATAATTATCTGATCTGACTTTGGTTTAATACCAGCCAGGAAGTTTTGTTCTGTGTCAAATCCACAGATTTTTCTCCCCACCTTTGGGACTTGCATGTGATTTGGTGGAGTTGAAACTATTGCTGCAAGCGGTACCTCTGGCCACGATGTGTTACCAGGAGCTGAACACAAGAGCATCAGTTTTTTACAAAGATGGGCTGCTTTAGCAATATTTCCATGAAACTGGAAAACCGCTGTAAAGATTGAGTATAATGAAGGAAGTTCACTGCAGAACTGGGAAACCTATATCCTAGTGCAGAACTCGTACATCTGGCTTTGGAAGTGTCCTTGATATTCCTGCAAACAAGTCCAATTCTTGACATGTGGAACATAATGTTTGCAGCAGGTAATATATACAGGATAACTCTCATAATACCTTTTCTGTTCATTTAGGGACACAACAGCTTAATGGCACGAAGATCCCCATTGAAAGGAGGATAAAAAGAACAATTTAGAGAAGGAACGAATTTTTCTTTGCCTTGGTGACATAATGTGGGATTAGGGAAAAAAATATTGGGGACTGCCTCAGTCTGTTTACCGTGAGGGCATTCAGTGCACGTTCACTGTGTGGGAGCATGGCTCATCAGGCCATTCCAAGAAATTTCCCCCTTTAGGATTCTTGGAATTGTCATGACCTGGAGAGGGAGAGATGTTCTGGAGCAAAGCAAGTATTTAATCTTTTCCAGATGGAATGCATGGGTATAAAGTGAGTTTGCATGTACCTGTTAGCAGTGGCCAGTTTCTCTAATATGATGTGTCCAGTTGTATTACAGGGATGCTTTAGAATCCCACAGGTAAAAGAGTGAAATTCACCACAAACAGTGAGATATTTTCCAGTGATTGGAGGGACACAAGAACTGAGCTCCAAATGGGTTTTTTCCAATGGGGATTTTTTTCAAGAAGTTAGAGCAAACTCGGTCGCATTAGCATGAGAGCAATTCATGCAAGGTAGGAAAGGTTGATTATAACAAAAGAGAATTATTAATAGGAGAATAATTTACATCAAGGAGATAGTGGGAGTAAAGTGAATTTTGATGTTTTGAAGGTTGATTGAGTAGGTGGGTGTGTTGACAAAAACAAGACAATCATGTCTGCTTCAGGAACTCACTAACAGGCTTCAAGGATTTAAAATAAAATGTATCAGCTCTGCGGAAAACACTCTTTTTTACAACAGCAGAAGCACATTAATGTTTATTTGCAAAACTCGAGAATATGACTTCACTTATATGCTGACCTTTCAGATCATGCTGTCACCAAAGCATTTTCTTTTAAATACATTTTTTTTCTTTCAACATTTCTTGGATTAAGCACTATAGTTCAATTTTATGGTATGAAAGTGTGACTAAACAATAGCAATCTGTAAAATGGTATCTGAGGGGAAAGCAGATTAATCAGTGGCACAGTGGTTTTCTTGTACAGTTAAGATGTAAGCTCAGATGATAAAGGTGTTGTTTACCCATGGTATAGTATGGAGCAAGTCCTCCTTCTCAAGTGGGTTCTGAGCTTTGACTCTTCGTTCGAATATACACTGGGAAACCTGTTTCTGTACCAAGGCTAGTTCCTACTGAAGTGTAACTTGGGAAGATGATCTGGTTGCAAAGCTCAGCAAACAAACAAGTCTTTCTCCACTCAAATAGGAAGCTTGATATTCAGCACTGTGAGATTGGTTGAATGTCCATAAAATTAGTGACTTGAAAAGATGAAAAAGAAATAATAGCAAAGGCACTTAGAGAATGTATGTTTGGGGAGAGCAGCAGTAGGTCTCTTAAAAATGATCTACCAGGGCTGGAAGAAGGCATGTGGTGAGGCAGTGTGGGCCCAAAGATCCTTCCTCCAAGACTTTAACCCCCTGTTTATGCAATTATACCTTGTTCTGCAGCAGCTGAGGGAGCATTAGCCTCCCTCTTGCATTAGTCCATTCAGTGCTTGTGCTGGGTCGTTGAACTGAGAGCACATTTTGCTCTCTTAATGCATCCAGGTTTGTATCATCATGTTTGTGGATGATTTTAGAGGCTGGATAAAATGCAGACGAGAGAGTCACAAGTTTGGGCAGTGAAAAAAGTAGAATTCTTGTAGTGTTAAATCCAAACTGATTAAATCCTGCATAGCTTCTGCATCTGAATCTTGTATAAATTACTACATATTTCCTAAAGTTTGAGAGGGAGAGAAAATAAGGACAGTTAAAGGTGTTGATGACTTTTTCTTGGCACCTTTCTCTGCAAATCTCTAGACCCTTTTGTGGAGTAGTAAAAAAAATTAATTTGCTACTGGCACACCATTTGGGGTTTTGGTGATTTCAGTGCCAAATTTAGCAGCTCTTAAGCGTAAATTTGGAGAGCGGGAAGTTTTATTGTTATGTGTTGCCTTGCTCTGGTCCCATCCATGGTGTCCCAGTACAGAGGCTGAGGACACATAAAATCAGGGCAGTTTAACCACAGTGGGAGTTCAGCCTTAGAGAGCTGTTCGTTTGCTGTCCCTTTGGAGAATCCCTGGGACTTAGTGCATCCTGAGGTGTGGAAGAAGCAGACAGATAGCCATGGGCTGGTAATAACTGATCCTGTTACTTCAGTAGGTTTGCTAATGTAAGCCTTCAAGATAGTAATTATCCATGTCTCTCTATTTTTGTTCTTAGGGGATGATTAAAGAAAAAGCTGTACTATAATATATTATACAATACGCCTCTTTTTTTTTCTTCTCAATATGTAGTAAAAGGAAACAGAAAATTATTTTCTAGAACAAGAAAGGAAGTTGCTCTTTCATTGCATCTCCTACTTTCACTGCATCAAAAATGATTTATCTTGTTGATATATCTCAGCATCGTTACCTGTTGTATTTCTTGCTGGTGTATTAGGCCATCTGAAGGGCTGACGTGTCAGCCAATAGTTCTGGGGTTTGGCATTGTTTCTTCTATATTTCATTAGGTTTGGTTACAGAATTATAGTTACAAGCCTTTTTGGGTACTACCCTGAAAGATATTAAGGATTGAGCCTACAGGCACATTTTAAAGGTATGTATTGTGGGCATACAGGTATTAATCCATATTTATTTTTACAAAGATGTGTAGACACAGTAAGTCAACCAAGTGACTGCTGTGCCTGGGGAAACCCCACGGGATCTCTCGGGTCAGGGAGCTGTCACAAGTTCCCCAGTCATGGACAGATGATCTACAGGGGAAACTTTTGCTGTTCTGAGCACCTGCAGAGAGGTAACAGAGTAGTCATGTCAGTGTCCATGTTACTGGCCTGATTTCCTGCTGTTGGTAGCAAATATTGCAAAACACCCTTTGGTGTTATGGTCGTTATAAGGATAAATGTAGCAGTCATGCTTTCAAAAGCTCAAATAAATAACTCCTGGCACTCACCGTACACCAGTCCTGCATTTGGGAAATGCCACTCGATGGCAGAGTTGATGAAAGGTCCTCAGACATCAAACTGTGGCTAAAAAAAGGCATCCTATATATGGTCACTACTCTCTTTAGGAAGACATTCCTTCTGTTGTTCTCCTTTGCTTATTTTAGTCACCCATTTCATACCTCCTCTTCAACACTTGACCCCTGAAGATAACCAATCTGTGGTGATGATCCATATTTTCTTCAGAAAACTGGGAACCAAAAAGACTCTTAGTGACAGTGCTAGGAGTTCCTGATTGTCTTAATTCCTACCTCACATCAGTGCATCTTCACCTTTATGTGAGAGATGTGATTCCTGGGTTTGAGAAGTTGTGAACTTTAGACTTGTTTGTAGCATTTGTTTATGACAGAGTGGTTCATACAGGGACAGTGTGGGATTCAGTGCACACCGTCCACCAGGATTTCATTCAAAGTCCTTCTAGCTTTTGCCTGCAAGTTCTTTCTTGTTGCAGCAGTATGCATTAAATGCAGCTTTGGATAACTGCCTTATCTCAGACACATGTTCATGGAGAATCACTGTGAGGTGCTACAGGAATTTGACAAGTATCAGGACTAGTTTCAACACTATTCAATAATTTTGTCAATTACTTTGAAGAATCTATCTGAATTGCTGGGGCTTTATTTTCAGGTAGAACAAAGAGTGGCAGAATAGAAGATAAGAGGTAATAGACACTTTACACAGAAAGCTCTGAATTGTTTTGGCTGTTTGAGCAGGAAACCCTATTAAACAACTTGCCTAAGAAAAGAAATGTTTCAGTGGGAGAGGACTGCCAAGCAGAGCAGAGATGGCCCTCTCAGGTAAGAGTTGGCCACAGTGGAAAAGAACTGTGCTGCAATATTTGTATGCATGGGAATGGGAGCTGGGAGATAAGATTTGCTTATATAACTTGTATGTTGGCAAGAGAATATTAAAATAATTCCTGTCATTCTAAGATCCATTTCTTGGGAGGGACAGTGAGGTACTGGATAAGGTTCAGAGAGTCACCATAGAATATTCAGGGTAGGAGCAAATGGCTGGTCTTCAACTACTTGGAGCATCATTTCTTACATCTGTCAATCACTGTAGGATAACAGTGTTTGAGTCTTCAGAGAGAGAAAATATAGGGTTCTAAAGGCAATGGGAACCAGGGACTGAAACACTGAATTCAAATTGAAGAATAGGTAAAAGTGTTCCACACTGAGTCTGGTTAAATATGGGAATGGATCACTAGGAGGAACACCTAGTGCTGCACCTTTTCCGGATATCTTCAGATCCAGCTTGGATGCTTTTTTGTAAGAAAAGTTTTAATCAAACACTATGGGCCCAGTGCTGGGGTTAATGATGTGAAATGCAATGACCTATGATATACACATCTTCGGATATGCAAGAATAGATCATCCCACTTGTCTTTTTATAACTTTAAATTGTATGAATTGATGGATGTCTGCTAGTGATACAGCTTGAATAACTCTTTGTACTTTGCCCTAATTCTACAAGTCTTTGTACAAATTTTTCTCATTATAATCTTAAGAATACCTTACACATTATTCTCTGTCTGTTGCCTACTATTAGCAGCCCATGTGAATCCAGCCATTGGTGTTATAAGAATTACTTGGGAAATAATTTCTCATGGTGGATTTTGATAAGGTGGAAGTAATATTGACTTTTCACTCTACCTTCTTGAAGATAAATGTTAAGTCATTCAACGTTATAAATTTGAATTTTAAAATGAAAAATTTTATTATAATTATTGATATTGTAAAATATAATGTATAACATAGAAAATAAGTAATATAAGTATGTAATATATAAAGATATAGTTAATTATATTATTAAATTAAAAAATATTTTAAGTCTTGGTGTTGAGAAAATATGGCCCAATGCCTGCAGGTTCAACAGCACAGAATCCAGTAACTGGTAACTCCTGAATTTTCTTTTCTTTGAAGATCAGATATCAGTCACTTTGTAAAGCCTGTCAGTCTGAATTTGGATTTACTGTGGTCACAAAATTTTCTGGATTGCATTTAATACCACTGTCTATTTGTTTTCTGTTGCAGAATAGGAAATATTAGATCTAGTGGCTATTTTTTATTTCTAACATTTTTGGGAAATAAGTACAGCTTGTGAGGGTCTTCACAAAATTCTGTATGTGCGAAGTAGTATTTTTCTTTTGTGGTTTATTTTTTTTAATGCACTGTAACTTATTATTAGCATGCTTAACACTGTTTTGTAAATTATTTTTGGTATTTTTGTAAAGAGTCGAAATGAAATTTGCTGTCTTGAATTTGGAAATGTATTTATCTTCTTGAATATAAATTCTTTCAACAGTATACCATTGTCCCCAAAGAAACAACCATTCCACCATAACTTATTACTATTAACAACTCCTTGCTTTGAAGGTAGGAAATAAAAATATAAATGTAGCACAGAATTTCTCTTGATGTTACACATTGATAGCAGTTTTTGTTGATAGAACTGCAAGAAGAATATTGCAGGTTGAAGAGCAATGTCTCTTGATTTTTGATGCTACATTTTGGAGCATTCCCTCCTCTAAACTTTATTTTAGAATAACTGATAAATTATATATACACATCCATTGAGATCCACATAAAAATAACTTACTTAAGAAAATTATTTGATGAACATGCAAGCAAGAAAAAGCCTTTTTTTCAGCCCTGCAGCTTTTAATTGGCAGTTGTGAGAACAGAAAATCTTTCCATACCCTCTTTGTTTCTTTTTGATTTTTATTTATGCATGCTTCTATTCCTACCTGTTATGATATCTTGTGGTGATTTTGGTTAGCTTGCAAATACTGTATAGGCTGTCAGAATTCATCTGTCTGATAATCTCTTGGGGAATAGGACAGATAAATTATTGCTTTATTGCCAAAAAATTGTCATTTCAGGGTACTTGGAGTGGGGACACAAAGTTTCCATCCTTCAGAAAGTAAATTGTGGCTCCCCAGGGTCTGCAAGAGAGAAGAAAAGGCTTCTTTAGGAACGTGTTAGTTCTCAGGCAGGTGCTTTGTCTGTGGGGATTAGTACTGGGCTGAGTCTAATGCTGACAACCTTTTCTATCACTGGCCATGGTAATGCAGAAAAGCAGTGGGTGTAGGGAGAAACGGGGAGATGTTGCTGCTATTAATCAGTAGAAGCAGGTATATGATCATCTGTAAATTACAAAGATGGTGTTAAAGACTGTGCGTGGCATGGTTTTTTAAAAAAATCAAATGCTATTTCTGAGCTCCAAGGGCTGACAGCTGTTCTAGTTTTGCTTGGGGATGTTTTCGCAATGTGGATTAATCAATGTTATGAACTGGGTCCATGGGGTTTTGGGAATGTAATTGGTTTCAGATGACACTTTGCTAGTCAATCTGTGAAACAGCCCAATGTTGACACAGCTGAACAATTCCAGCTGTTTCCACTCACCCCTTCTTCTCTCCCTGGATGCACCAGCCTTTTCCCTCTCTCGTGTCTCCCTTTCTTATTGTGACTTTGTAAAACAAATTTGTGATTGCAGTTTCTGTCATTTATCTCTGCTTTGGTTTTGTTTCTTCACAAAATGCTTTCAAAATGCATTCTTTTAGGTGTTTTTGATGTCCGTTTGTATCACTTTGATATTTTGTTAATTTGCCATACAGATATTAACTCTTTTGAAGCAAATTTAGGTGTTGTTTGAAGGTACAGGTTTCAGGTAATGCGAGAAGCTTGAAAATACTTTCACGTTTGTTGTGACAAACCCGCTTCTTCTCTCAGAAAAGGTAACAAAGAAACGATGGTAAGGGCAGGGACACAGTGGAAGGTATCTGCACAGAGAAGTTCTGTGGAACATGTTCCACTGTTGCTTTGCCCAAGCTGGTTGCCCAGCTTTGATAAGGCTCATGACACTTTGATACCTTAATGACTAGTAGAAATAACTCCCCAGAGGGTAGTGACTCATAAATTGTCTATGCTGTTTATACTTCTTGAATTAATTAATTTTTAAAGTCGTTTTTTTCTTCCCCCCCCTTTTTTGCCCTATTGTATGATAAGCATAAGTAAGCCCTGAATACGTCATGCCATCTGCATCTGGAGTTTTTAAATATGCTATCAGTGCCTATTCCTGATTTGTGGCAACAAAGGAGAAGGTAGATGGAGTGCAAGACAATATACATTCATTTTCCATGGCAGTTTTTGTGCTGACCTTCAGGACGCTTTGCAACACAAGCTACAGTTTGTAGTACAGCCAGCTGTTCCTTGAAAACCTGTATGCACAAATTCTTGGACACTCTTCCTAATGATGGCATTTTAACGAGTAGGCCCAAATCACCAATGGGATGGTCTGGCTTTTTTGTGAGAGCCTTTGGCCACTGTACCCCTGCTAAGATGCTCGTGGCTATTATTTAGTAGCAGCTTCAGCAGTGATGATTTGCCATTTAGTAGTATTTTCCCATTTTTAAGTTAGACAGATCTTGAAGGATGTATGCTCTCTCTCATTTGAGTGATTCCTCTAATGGCAGATTATCTTAAATTAAAACTGCTGTGTAAAAAATTCTATAGCAAACCTGCTGTTTTCAGACAGCAGTAGGCTTTGCTAACTTTTTGAAACAGCAGAAAGCACCCATGTGTATTGAGCCTTGTAAGTCATATCTCTTGTGTTAAAGTGGTGAGTGGTGGACTGACTGATGATATACCTTCCACATACTATTGCTGATGCTTTACCTACGAATCAGTTTCTTTGCCCTACAATGTATGGCCTATTTAGAAAAGAAAAAATGTATATTGAAAATGTAGTAGGAATATGGTACCTCTGTGGGTATTTCTCTCAGGATTAAGTTACAGACTAAGGAAATAGCAAATTTATGCACTATAGTTTTCTAAGAAAGGCTTGATGTCATTAATTCATGTTTGTATACTTTACTACCAGGATATTCAGTAAGAATATACTGTCCTACAGACTTTGTGCTGGCAGTGGGCGCTGGTAGCTTTTTTTGCATTGCTTGTGGGGAGTGAGACTTGGAAAGCATAAATTCAGTAGCTAGGTCTATGCAGGCTTCAGAGGCCCCATTTATATGGCAGGATAAAGCTTTTTGTATTTTTCTAGCTTTTTCCATCTTTTCTTTATGTCCCAGAGATTTTGTATTCTGACTAGTAGTTCAAACCAGCATTAAAATCCCCTTGTTGACTGAGCTGACTCAAAACTTTTTCATTCTATAGTTTTTATAATCTGTGAGAAACCCTGGCCTCTATCAGAGGACTGTAGCTTTCTTTCTTCTGTTTTATTACTGAAGGCCAGTTTTTTCAAAGCTGCTGGACTTTGAGCAAACATTTAAATGCACTTGCTGATTGTGCATGTGACTTGAGTTATATCCCAGTGGTAAACTGGATCTTGTATTTAATGAAAATTATATTTCAGATAAATTGAGGTTTTGTCTTTCTCTGCGGTACCAGCCCATAGCCAGTTCTTAGTTAAGGTGTATCTGCACAGAATTGAGGAGAGAAAAGGAAAGGCTAATGCTTATATCAATTCAGAAACAAAATGACAACGATTCTTTAAACTGAGCAGACATTAAACGCATTGAGGACATGTATGCTATTCACTCTAATGTTCTTTTCATCATTCTTCAAACAACCCGTAGAGGTTTTCTGTTGTACAATCTTTGACAAATCTCTCTTTGTATCCCTAGTTCTCTTTTGTTCTGTTGAACCACCAAAGGGAGTAGGTTCTTGGAAAGACAGAGGGAATGCACACCACCAGTATAGTGTGGAAAGCCTGTCTGCTGTTATGTGATTGAATCTATACAGTCTTAAAGCTGTCATAAGCCCAGGTTTTCTCAGTATGTCTCTTGTCTCCCACTGGAAATTTTGTGTGAATAGAAAGGAAGGAAGGAATTTGGCTGTTGCCTAGGATATGCAGACTTGCATATGCTGCCTCAGTAGCACTAGTTGCAGTTTGGCTGCCTGATGCTGCTCTGCTCAGGTTCATACCCATGGATGTAGTGTGGAAGTGCAGTGCATTCAGTCCAGTGCATGAACAAGGAAGAACAAAGTGTAGGAGATCTCCTGCTCAGAAATTAGAGCATTTGGTAACTTGCCTTTTTTTGGAAAGGTTAATTGTTATCGTACTGGAATTGGAACAATCTGCTGGCTGTTACTCATTTTGTTGTATCTTCAGACACACTTGCAAAAATAAATGTCTTTTAGGCTATAGTATGCTGTGAAGTGTTGTGCTTTGTCAGGTTATTGTCACTAGCTGCAAAAACTGGAAACCTAAATTAACTATTCCAGTGTTTTGTGTTGCAGTATCTGGCCAGTAATAGAAAAAGCAGGTTCATCAGTAGAACCTGCTCTGACTGTACCTGCTATGAGCATATGAAAAGTCCTTTTCTTTCTACAGGGGAATATTTCTGCAGTATCCTTTTTCATTGCTTTGTCCTTCTTTTCCCACCAACTTATTTGGTCATGGAAGTCCACGTGCCCTCAAGAACATCCTTCAATAGCACAATTTTCAGGACTGAGAAAGATTTCTGTATAAGACTCTAATCCATTTTCAAGTTATGGTTGAGGTTCTGAAGAGAGCAGCAACACCCTCCATTGATACCTCCCCACAATTAGTGTTTCTAGGATTTGGGCCTAGTCTGTAAAATGTTTCTAATGGATCTGTGTTTTCCTCTGTATCTTTGTGTCAATCTGGTTCTGAGCAGGGGCTCTGGTGCCTCTCACAGGTGCAATGGGCTACAGGGCATCAGTAAAGGATTTTGCTAGTGTGCACTTGGTTGTGCATCTTCAGACATCAGGCTTTGAGAAGTGCAGGAGTGAAGCCTGACAGCACAGCACTGTCTAATCTTTCATTTACATTCCTGATACACATATGCATCAGAGAAATCTTCATTTCTGTGTCTTCCTCCTCACACCTCCCCCCTTCCTCTTTTTTTTTATTTCCAAAAGCAGAGAGGGGACAATAATATCATCTTCACATCTTAGTTATTTTTGATTTGTTCTTGTTTTACTATTCCAAAATAAGTTAGAAAAGGACTGGTTTATGCTTCCACCCTTACTGCAGTCTTTTTTTTTGCTTTTTTGAACTAGTACAGTAGCAACCTGCATGTGTTCAGTGTCATGTTGCTGAATTTTCTGTTGAAGCATTACTGTATCTCCAGGTGTTTGTCTTCTCCATCATTTTGATGTCAGGCGATGCTTATTAGACCCTGTTAGGGCCCTGAGTGCAGCAAAGGCCCTAAACAGCCTCACCTGGGGACTCCACCTGAGCCCTGCCCGAGGCTCCTTATGAATTCGGGTCTGGGCCACATCTCCAGGCTTCCTATCTTCATTTCTCCTAAAATTTAACAGTGTAGCTGTGTACAATAACTTCACAGCCTTTCTTCTGAGAATAATAAGAAGAGATAAAGGAACATTAAGTAAAACTCCATCCTTGATCATATCATCTGTGTTGGTAAGTTGTTGACATTGTGGTGTTACTGTGGTGCTAAATTTTCGACTCATTGGAAATGCTGCTTGAGTCACAAAGTCATGTTCTGTTGCTTGCTACGTTTTGGGGAGCTTACTTTTTAGTAGAAAAAGGAAAGCTGGAAAAGTAGTTTTGAGGAGCAGATAGAGTAAGTTGTAACTCTAGTTGTGCAATAAAAAGAGGAAGAACTGGTGTAGACAGTAGGAGCCTTGGCTTGTGTTTCAGTGTGTAATTTAGGAGTCTGTTCTCTGCTGCTGAGTTTTTCTTGATTTTGCTTCAACTTAGTTAATACCTAGATTATTCTATTAAGATAATTTTGAGAGCTTCACTGGTGCACCAATGAACAATTCAAATGAAAACTTTTTTCAAAATGTCACAATTTTGTGTTGAAGTAGGATAAAGACCAACAGTTTTGATCCTAAACTTAACAGTTCAGCTTTTTAATGCATGAAACCATATCCCACCTCTGCTGTGGCATCACAGACTCTGAGAAAAAAAGTGATCATCAGAAAAATCTTTGCTGCATTGAAGTTATCATTGATAGAGATGAAATCAAGGTCAAGATACCACAATGTGTGGGAGGAAGCTGGGTGAGAATTAGCAACTTCATCTAAGGCTTTATATCTCAGCTCACTTCCAAGTTGTCTTTCTTCCACTGTCTCTCAGTGACTGTGAAAGAGCCATGAGAAATTGTATCATATATATATAATTTTTCCCATTATGTGAGATCTCAGGATCTTTTTGAAGATAAGTTCAAATAGATTCACGCTGATACAGAAAAGAGGCCATTTAAGAATTCTTGACTTTTTCAAGTGGTTCACTTAATTTCCCATGTTCTGGAAGGAGGTGAGAGATTGCTCCTCATTGAGGCTCCTCGCAGGCTTTGTAAAACATGGGTTTGTGAAGGAAGTTCAGGTTGAGCTGAGATTATTCCGTGTGAAGTTGTGCATAACTTGAAGTCAGCAAGTTCTCTCCTTTTCTTGCTCTCTTCTCCCTCCATTTTCTGGCCTTTTCTTTAACAGCCTTAGAAAGCCATGGAATTGTCATCACTATATGTCAGATACAAATTCCACTGTCTTGGAATCTGGGTTTGTATATTGGCATGTGGGTAATTGGTCTATTATGTCCTCATCTTCTTCCTGTGTGAAGATTTCTCTGTTGTCTGCCTTCTGGATCCCATAGATTCCTGGCTCAAAGGTGATAAATGTGGACTGTCATTTCCTTGGTGCCTGTGTGCAGACTTCCATTGTTGACAGTCAGAGTTTGTGACTCAAAATTTGGGGCTGCTCCCACTTTTGTTGTTGACCACTGGGCCATAAATTCCTTAGAGAGTATGCTGCTGGTCACAGTGTAGGGTTTAACAATTTCAGTTTTAGAAGCAGGGCGTCACATTTTCTTCTCTCCTACTCGCCTGTAGATGTTCTGAGCTTCTTTTCAGCTTCTTTGGGCTGTGATGTTGGGTTTCGTTGTTTCTTTCCTTGGCCTTGTCTAGCCTTTTGCCATAGCCCATTTCCTTAAATAAAGCACTTGAGTTGTTAGCAGAAGGAGGTGCTGACTTCCCAGAAAAGTGCCATATCTGGCAAATTCAACCTCTTTCTGTCTCAAAGTACAGTTTTCTTCGTGGCTTTACTGCTGAAAGGTGATGCAGATGGCCTGGGATTGCTCTGCTGTAACTCTCAAGCAGAACCAGGAGGACCAGCTCAGGGTCCCTCTGAGCTGACTAACCTGGTTTCTGACGCAGCTGCAGCACAAAATCCTTGCTCTAAAGCAAAGAGCCAAGCACCAGCTCTAGCACCCAAACCAGAATGGCCTGGATGGGCTGGGCTGTATGGTTTGATTCAATAACATCTCACATTTTGTATCCTCACACTGAAGGAGAAGACTGCAAATAAACTGTTGGTTTTTCTATCACTCAGTGTGCCATGTCACCTTGTGGGATGCAGCATTGCACCATTATGGTAGCCATGTGTTTGAATTTTTCATGAATTCACTGGTCACAGCTCTGTGGATTGGGAGTTGGCATGGCCACTTGCACCAAAGTTGCCCTCTGGTGTCGAGGAGGGACCTGCAAACCAGAAACTGGGCTGGCATTTCTTGTTATGGCCAGAGCACAAGGGTCAGGAGTGGATCTTACAAGGAGTGCTTTTAAGAGGGACTTGACTCCAGCAAGCCCCAGTCTGAACAGCTGGAAAGCATTCAGTGTGTGAGGAAGGGCAAGAGTACTCAGTGCCCATGAATTCAGTTGTTTCTGAGTTATTAGACAGGTACTTAGCTTTTTCTGCAGCCCTTTGAAAGGCTGATACTGCTTTTTTCTTTTTTTTTCTTTTTTTGGTTTGTTTATTGCATAACTCCAATAGAAAGGAATTCCTAAGGCATGAATGCTAAAGAGGAAGTAAAGAATAAGTGGTGCCAGTTAAATTTTCATGTATTTATGCCTTATTATGGCCTGACAGTCAGAAATAATATTCTTTTCCTTTTATCCTGATTTTCTCTTTTGACTGTGTATTAAAAAACCACCAGCAGTAACAAAGTGTAAAAGATTGAATTAAATCCTAGTTAGAATGACTTCACCTTAAATAGTGGAATATCTTAGATCTCTTTCTCTTCCTTTTTTCTTTCTCTCTGTCTAGTCTACAGAGACTTGGCAGTCTCAGATACCCTTGGGTGTTCAAAGGTAGATCAGTCTGTGGCAGGGCTGCCTTTGATGTTTTCACCTACAAAAATGTCACATCACAACTTGCTCTGTTATTTCACATTGAATGTGAAAGATTCACTAAAAGGTTAATTTCAAGTCTTGTTGAATTTTATACCATTAAAGTCAATGCCTTTTCAAGGATGCACCTGGAATGATTTTAGAAGGATGAGAGAAGGTTTAAAGTTTCTGCTGCTGCTACACAAGCACTCAATAACTGTGCCCATAAGGTGCCTGTGGGAGCATAACCCTTCAATGCAGGAACGTTTTACCCTCCACTCCCCATGGAGAAAGAAAAGGAGGAATTGCTATAGATACTTTAAATAGCACTACATTTACCAGCAATACCTTTACCTATTTGTGCATGAGGCCCATTTTCTTGTGAAAGAAAAATGTAAAAGGAGAGAAACACTTACATAGAAATCTTTTGTGGGAGATTTTGTAAGGGTAAGGATAATTCTGAATATCCGCTCTGATTTCTGGAATGAATTGTAGAGTAATTACAAATACCTGAGTGAAATATTTTTGAAATATTTTTACTCTTCATTCTTTTCCTGTTCAAAACCCATGTCTTCTGGCAATGCTGTGTGTTGGTACAGGGACTTTAATTTCTTTGTGGATGCAGAAGATTTCACTGGAGAGGCTGAATGTACTGGATTTCCAACATTATCTTGAGTAAGAAATCTGGTTTTGTAAGATTCTTGAATTTGGAGAAAAATTCTTGTTTACCAGTCCTATGTATTTGAAATATTTCTGAATGGAAAAATGCTGAAGGAATAGGAGATAGAAATTATGTTTGAAATTGTTTGGGGATGTTTTTAAACACTTGTCAAGTAAAATATATTTTGTGTTGTCTTTTAGTACAATGAAATTTTTAGACTCAGTATGAGTACTTGGAAAAGTAGATTATGTTTCTCCCCCTCTTCTCTGTCTCTTGGAATAACTCGGTTATGTCATTAAACTGAGTTCAGTGCCCTCCACACCCCTTTTACCCCACAAATAACTCTTCCAAGTGAGCAGTGAGGAGTCAGGTAACTCGCTCTAGTGTCCTCACATTTGTGTAGCAGTGGCTGGGATTACATGCTTTGTCAAGCTGTGTTCTTAAGGATGTGTCACATTTCCTACTGTTTTAACATAGGAAATGTCTTGTCACCAGGCAGATCTGCTTTTCTGTTCATCCCCTAATTGTGTGTGAACTGAAGGTGCAGCTGGAGAGCATTTCGTATCTAATTGGTGTGAGAAAGCTGAGGTCAGAAAAAACAATTAGGAAGTCATGGTCAGCTTCAAGAAGGGCTGTAATTGAGACAGAACTGAAATTAAAAATTGGATTGCTACTAGGATGAAGTGAAAAGGATGTCTGTAACAAAGCTGGAGACAGCAGAGCAGCTTAGGCTTCAGAGTTCCAATTGCTGCAGTGACACCAGTGCCTCCAAGTCCCTGGGAGGAGTGGGGATGCAGGGACACAAGTGCCTCAGGGAAATCTGGTGGGAAGCTTAGCTTCCCAAGCCCCTTGGCCTTTTAAAGCAATGTCTGTAGGTTACTGTGGCTAAATTTAGAGTGTTACAGGATGTCTCTGATTTTGATCATCCCTCTTTCAATCAATTACAGTCTGTTGATAGCACTGGAACAAGGACTAACTGCTCTATTAGGTGGTCTGGTTTTGTCTTTACTTAACAACAAATAAAGAGATAGAGGTGCTAGGCATACACTCCAGAGTGATTTTAAATCCACCTTGTCAAGAGTTTGAAGTAATTCAACAAAGGAGTTAATTTTACTATTCAAACTGTAAGAGTTGCTGTGTACACTGAGTGATAATGAGGCCATTTAAAAATCCTCTTCTTGCCACTTCTAATAGCTGTATGTAGGTTTTCTAAGGGTGTATTAAAATGTGTATCACAGCAGCTCGTTGCCCTTTTACTGTTTGCCTGACGGGTCATAAACTCCAGCGAGTTCTAATTCTTACAAGGTTATGGTCCAGCCTGTCACTTTTATTGTAGCACATGTGGTAATGGCTGATTCTTATCAGTGTTTTAACACTAATTGTAGCAATATAAACTTAGTTCATAGCTGTGCAAGCAGAAAGGTGGGGTGTGCAAAGAGCCTGCAAGTCACAACAGCGGAGTTGCTCAGTGAAGCCCTTGCCTGTGAGTAAGGAGGAGGTGCAGCCCCATCTACTTGGGGCTGCTGGGAGGGACAGGAGCTGCTCAAAACATACCAAGAGGTAAAATAAGAGGAAGAGCATATACCAGGAGCAATTCTGAGCAACTAGAAGGCAAGATTTTTCTTTCCCCATTATCTTGCTGTCAGATGAAGATCACGGTGTCGTTTTGCCAGATTCTTGTTTAAGGTGGTATGTCAGTGTCTGTGTAGGGGAACTGTCATGCTGCTGGGAGAAGCTAGGAACTAATGAAATAAAATTGTTTTTTGGGAAACAGGTGGGCAGCCTGTGCAGAGGGTGGACTAACTAGCAGGTGCAATACCACTGGTATACCTTTTTTTTTTTTTTTCCATTGTTTAGATTTTAAGTGATTACTAGTTTCATTTCTTCAGACTTCTGTGACCTTAGTCTGCTTTCCTAGAAATTTTCACCTCTTGCTTGAACTAAGGAACAGAGTGGCTTTGGCATTACTTTGGTTTTGTATTGCCATGGCATAATGTGTCATGTGTTAAAAAAAATACTGCTTTCCTACCATAGCCAGAATGATTTGTAGTTCACACCTGCAATTAGATTTTGTCAGAATTTGTGTGTTAGTTTCTTCCACATGTATTCCTGATATGGTTATTGCTCTACAATTTTTTGTAAGGTCGTTTGGGAATGTTTTTTGGACAAAAGGCACTACTGAACATGTTAATGTCTTCTTACCAGAGATACTGGATTTGATGGGCACTAGCCTGCAACTTGGAGGAATTTTTTTTTCGAGTTTTTATTCAAACAAATGAGCTACTTTTTGTTAAAAAACAACCATTGCAGTGTGCAAGGAGAGTAAACCGGGCCCTAAGCAGCTGATGGGATAATACCTACCTTCTGAAGTAGCTGGTGACTGCCCTGTGCATCTGTCAGGACATCCCCCCCCATCGCTGGGAAGCTCAAAGGCTGTTTCTGTGGCTGCAAAGGCTGGAGGAGAGGGGCTGCCACCTACTCTTTTTGGCCGTGTGCTGTTGAGGGAATTACACTATGCAGCAAGTCAAGGACTCTTGAGCGTGAAGCTGTGCTGGGGCCCGTCTGTCCAGGCTTTCTTTCCCTGCCTCCCTTTCCCGATTCCCTCCCGGCTCCAGGAACAGTACATGACAAGCATCACTAGGTGGCACAGCCACCCTGGTGTACTGCCCAGGTTAAACCACTCCTGTAGCAGCTGAGCTTTGATTCGAGCTGGAAATCATTCTTGTCTGAAAGACGCGGTGTCCTGGTCTTTTATAGCACATTCCTAACACTTAATCACTGGACTCAGCCATAAGGCAGAGAGGTGTGTGTGCCCTGGGAAATCTGCCCTGCCTCTGCCAGGCAGAAACCTGAAGGTTTTGCTTACTTGGGGGAGAAAAAAAAATTGAAATTATGTTTCCAAAGCTTGTTGAAATCTTGTTTTACCAGGCACTTACCTTAATCTTCCTGTTGAGTTACTGTGCTCCTGTGAAGGTCTGTTTCAGCCTTCTGGAATTTATTCCAGGAAATCCAGTATATAATCCAAGTCTAAATAAAGCACTTTATAGTAGGTGCTTATGTTTTAAGCCCAAGCTTAAGTGTTTTCGCTACTGGAATGAAGAATAGTGCTATAAAAGATGTGCTTAAAATTGAATACCAGTTAAGCAAATTGTTGAGCTGATGCTTCTTTCAGTGTTTATTAATGAAACTAGTTGGGGAACTACATTTAAAAGGAATATGATGATTTCTATATTAATTTCTCATTTGATGGATATCGAAGTGTAGACTGGACTGTATGAAAGGTAAATAGAGTTCAGTCAAGTTTACTCTGAGATTTCTTTGTTATTTTTTGATTTTTTTAATTTGAATGTCTGGAGGACTCAAAATTCTCAGCAATTGATGAGTGTCTGTTTTTAAAGTCAACTCATTGAACTGTAGTGTGTCAATTCACTTCTCTAAACCAACATGAGTTTACAGACACACTGAGTTGTCGGCAGTGATTTTAAGTGGGGTGGTAGGGACGTTTCTGAGAAAGGAGTGTGGGTTTCAATTTACAAGAAGGAATTGTAATATGGAGGTTAAGCAGGTAATAGTTTTCATTTAAATCAGAAGTAGGTTGTGTAGGGGTTGTATGCATACTTAACTGCCACAATAAAGTGTTTTCAAGTGAAGTGACAGTCATTTAAAATATTCTGCTGTTTTAAAATAAAGCATGACTTCAACTTAATTTTTAAGGGAAGATGCTATGAGAGATTGTGGTGGTATTATTATTATTGCTGTTAGTGTAGCTCGAAAACTGTTCTGGTCACCTATCAAAAGCAAAATAAGTCTCTTCCAGGATCCCTCATCTAAATACTCCTAGAAAATCAGAACAATCTGGTAAAATAGATGTCAGAGCTGTGAATTAAACAGAGGATTGGGGATATCTTGCCTATAATAGAAAACATCTTCATTTCTTATGGGCCCTGCATTGTCAGAATATTGCACAAATGCCACATTTATTTCCACTATGAAGAAAAATTTTATTTATTATAACAAAAGCATTTATACTTAGACAGTGGACAACAGTGGTGACGCTGGAGTAGATTTATGGAGCCCAGCATATACGTCCCCTTAGAACATACCATTCTCCATGTGGAGAGCATGTGGAAGTATTTAGGATGGACACATATTCATTTCCTCTGGGTTCGGCCCTATCTCTGGCTCTGTGATAAACATTGCCAGAAAGCACCCGGGTAATCTTGGGTCCTTGCTTAAAATAAAGCTATAAGCTTCCCACACAGGAGAGTGTTAGTTGTTGAAGGGGATTTTTATGGCTCACACTGGGACTGACGTCAGGCTCGCCCACAGCCTGGGACTGGAGAAATTCTGAAGCTGAGCAGATGAGCAGTTCCTTCCTCTCAAGCAGAATATCACAAGCCGGTTTGGCTCCCTGGATTTGATGCACTGGAGATTTTTGCAGGCAGAAAAGGAGCTCTTCTAGTATCATTGTGTGAAAATAAAAGCATCCTTAGTGGAAAATACAGCTTTTCTTTGTGGATGTGCTTTGTTCATGTTGATCTTTGTTTAGTTGTTTGGGTTTTTTTTGGGGGGGGGGGGGGGGTGGGGGTTTTTTTGTTGGTTTGTTTTTTTTTTTTTTGATGTCTTGAAAGTGATCTGTCCTTTTTCCTCTTCCTTATCACCTCTGGCCCAGTTGTACTTCTAAATATGTATTTCTATGTGTGCAGGTAAATACCTGCACTGTTGATCTCTACTGACTCTCTCTGTACATATGCCTTATATTTATTTAGTTTATTTCCCCTTTTGTTTTGATACAGAAAGCAATTGGGCCAAAAGCATGCCAAAGACTAGTGGGGAACCATAGGTGAAATCTCCAGGTTATCTTTGTTTCTGTGCCCATTAAAAAATTTAAAGAATTCCAGTTTGGACATGTTGCTTCAAACTTATTTGGAGAGAGAAGTTAGGAAACAGACTTAGAAAGGCAGTATTTAAGAAATGGAGAACGTATTTTCTGGATCTTACTAGGCATCCTAAAGTCAAACCCTCTTAGTATTAATCCTCCTGGAAAGAAAAGTGTTTGCTTTAGAAATGATGATTTCATCTTGACAGTGAATGTGCTATAAAGACGACAGGCAACACCCAAGCCCAGCCAGATGTCCTCTCCTTCACTGGAGCAGCATGGAGGAGGTGAGGACAACACTGAGTGAGGGGCAAGCTTTCTTCTTTTCCTTCTGGCAATGGAGAGGCCAGGTTTAGGTTCACCATCTGCTCCTGCTTTTTGCATTAAAAATTTCTGTGCAGCACATAGTAGAAAACATCTATGATGAGCTCTTAGAGTAAAAAAATTTGTATGGGTGGTGCCAGGAATTGTTCTCACTTGGGATAGAGAATTGCTCACACAAGCAACTTGATAAATTCAGTGTTGGTACCTGTGTGGAAGTTGGTTGGTTTTGCTTTGTTGTTGCTGTGTTCGCTGAGGTTTAAGTTCAGCTAAATCTGATTTGGATGGGAAGGACACCAAATAACTGTCACAGCACTCTTCTCTCCACATATCCTTCCAGATTCTACTTTTGTCGAAAGTTTTCAATAGCTGAATGCATGAGGACTTCTGAAGTCCTGTAGCTCAGAACTGTAAATTTGATTTTAGATTTTACCTTGAATCTTTTCTTCTCTTTTGTGTGGATATCATTATTGCATCCTGGTCTGTCCGAATCTCTTGATGGTGTTGTGCAGTCCCTATGAAAATAACAGTTTTGAGAAAAAACAGTTGAATTTGAACCTGTTATAGTTTGATTGGGTGATACTACAGGTCAACATCATAGCATATGGCAAATAGAACCTGGAGTTAAGCTCTTATAAACTAGCTCTGTGAAAGCATGTGAGACAAACAAGCTACACATTGCCTCTTTTATTTAAGGAAAGTGAATGTTCCCAAATTTGACACTTAGTGTCACAGATATCAAAGGTGATCAATAATGATGGTGGAAGTATATTAATATAACATGATATCAATGTCCTTAATACTGGTTCTTTCAAACCTCCACGAGTGAACATGGGTACATCCATGTGGTTTTTAAAAAGTGAAGCCCTCCTGTAAGGTTTCTTTAAAATCATTCAGGCCAAATCATCTTTAATAGGAAACAAGGCACTGAAAAGAGAAGCTTTTCAGGAGAAATTCTCTAAGTTGGTCATAGAAGGATAACATGCTGCAGGAAAGGCATGGAAAGGAAAGCTGCAGTGAGAGCTCTATTTGTTTCTAGCACACTTTATATGGAGCATCTTGATGCCTTACCAGCCCCCAAGATATACAAATAATTTCCTGTGGCTGACCAAGTCTACACACTCTTTTCTTCAGAAAAACAATTATGGGAACATAGATGCTTGGAAACTGCTTCCAACACCTTCCCCTCCTCCTTTTGCAAACCATAGCAAAGCTTTGAAGATTCTGTTGTCCATAAGACGCTTCCTTTTCATTAGAAGCAATCTGAAAATTATCAGCTCTACCCAAAACCTTAAAAATAAAGGAAAGCTCAGAAACACTATATAAAGTTTTTGTTAAACTGTGAATTGTTGTCATACTAGAAAATTAGTTCAAAATGCCAAGAGTACTCTTGACAGCAGTGTTGCAGTGTAAAAGTTGCATTGTGATTTTACAACCTGTTTGCTGTACTCAATGTGAAAAACCATTTGTTTACTTGTAAATGCACAGTAAGTCAGTAGAGATTTCTGCATCCTAAATGGTTCATCAGCTTGAAGGCAAGGAATTCAGGGACAACTTTGTTACTCCAACGCTGGTTTTGCTCCATCTTGTGTAGTGGTTTTAATTCTGTGTTGCAGTTATATTGCTTGTAGCGTGAAGATAATAACACTTGCCCATCCCTATAGTGTGTTTGAAGATATGCTCTGAAAGAGTGCATTCATAAATATATGGTGTTTAAAAAAGCCCCCAAAACCCTAGTAAGCACGAATCCTGAACATAAGTGAAATGAAAAAAATGAAGGTGAAATCAATAGCATGAATCCTAGAGAGGGGAATGGTATTTAAAACACACCTCCTTAAGGGAAAATATAAAGTAACAGTTACTTGAGGGAAAGCTGGAAATGATGTGAGATGCCCCAGTGCTGAAGTTAGTTTGCTGAAAAGCCATCTGACACACAATCCTTCCCCTTGGCCGTTCCTCTCCCTGTTATTTTTGGTATTTAAATTAGGAGGAAGACCTCTGTCGTTGAAGGCTCCAGGAAAAGCATGTAACCAAACCCACGGAAGTAGTTATGGGAGAAGCAAAAATCAGTTTCTTGCTAGGAAGGTGAGATTGTTTATCCCGGGTGAGGTAGGCTGTCAGGTACAGGTCAAAGTGAGAGCTATGACCTAAAATGGAACTTGGCGCTTGTGAAAGCTGTTGACAAAATGATTGTTGATTGGATGTGGCTGAAATTTCACTTAGAATATACTGTGTTTTGGGCATCTCCTCACTGCTGGTGACTTACTGCATTTTTAGGAATTTCTTTAGCCCTATTTATTTAGAATAGTTTGGCTTTATTTTCCTCCTCCTGTAACTAATTCTGAGTGTGTTCTGTACAGCTTCAGGTGGCTGAGCTGCCAGGCACTCTTGTTTTCTGACTTGTGAAAAACACTTGTTCACTGTTAAGAGATAGCTTCTTGATTATCTTTTTTTTTTTTTTTTTTGGCTCATGGAAATTAAATTATTTTTGCACCTTCCATGCATGCACATGCTGGCTTAACTTCCTTCTGGGTGCAAGCATTGTTTGTAAAAACAGAGAAAGCCATATGTTAATCAAGCCATAAGTAGATACTCACAGGTTTTAGACACAGGGCCTTAATAATATTCTAATATCCAGGGTAAATGAAATAAGATGCAGTGTTACCGTTTACAGTGTGAGATACGAGCACATTGTTTCTCCATAATGCACTATATAAGAGGCAGTGGGAAGGGCTCAGAAGGAGAGAGGATGAGATATGAATTTGTGACAATGAAGCCATAAGCAGAGAGAGCAGGATGGGTGGAGATGGTGTTATCAAATTGATAGAGCTAGTGGTTAAATATATGTTGTGAATGAAATGAGCAGTCTTGTGAAAGCCCATGGAAAGATGGGAGATTTTCAAGGGAATATAAATGAATGTTGAAGAAATAAGATGCATGGGCAAAAAACAAATGTGAGAGCTAAAGGAAGAATGTTCTCTAAAGAGCACGCTTGGCTACTCCAAAAACGTCTGACAGGTTGAGGAGAGAAACTGTAAAGTATTGATTCTGAATTATGGATCAGAGTCTGCACTGATCCCAGGTTTGGTCCATGTGGCAGAGAGTTCATTTTGCACTTCCTGCACTGCAAGAGAGTTAGGGTTCTTGGCAGTAAAAATGTGTGAGCATTAAGATTGTGATAATGACTTAGGTCATTATTTCTTATGTGGAAAAGATTAAGGCTGGAGTTGCCTTGGACCAGAGTCAAAAGAGAAGATGAAATGGAGTAGAGTAGACTGGAAGGAAAGACAGTGGGCACTAGAAAGATAAAATGATCAAGTATTGTCATGGGGAAAACAGATGTATTAGAGGAAGAAAAAAGTTGAACGTGTCCTTTATCTTTGGTAGAAGGAGAGGGTGACATCACACATGTGTCAAATTGAAAGGAAGGGAAAGATTGTTACACTTGCCAGTGTTCTTTGCATAAATCATTAAAATCCTATGCAAAAAAAATAATGGAGATGGACAAATGCAGTTAAAAGACAAGCATGGTGGTAATGCAGGATCAAGTGAAATCAGAGAAATAATTGTTTTGCAGGAAAGCTGGCCAAACAGAAGGAGTGTTTATACTGGAAGAGGTCAGGCTCCTTTTTTTTTTAATCACTCAGTCTGTGTTATGGTAGCAGAAGAACACAGTGTGAAAGAGAGTGGGAGCCCAATCTGAAACTCAATCATCTCTGACTTTTCTGATCTTGCATTACAGTAACTCAGTGATACAAGTACAAGTTAAGGAAAAATAGGAAAAAGAGCTCCAAGATCAGAAAAGACTTATTGCTGCTGCAGCATCTACTCATTTGACCTATCACCACGACAAAATTGTCATCAAATATGAGAAGGTGCAAACAAACCCCAGAGTCATTTGTTCATCTCTTTAAAAACAAACTAACAACACCCCCCCCCAAAAAAAAACAAAAAAAAAAACAAAAAAAAAAAACAACCACAAGGAACTGCAAAACACCTCAGCCTATAAACTGCAAGTTGAGGTTCTGCGTGGTGGAGAGGTTGCTGTAGCTGTGCTGGACACAAAGCATGAGGGAAATGAGGGCTGACCCTTTCCAGCTGCTCTAACAGTCTCGACTTTTACAGCCTGCCTGAACACATATACCATAACTGAAATTTTAAGGTTATGATAGTTGGTCAGAAGACTATGGTTTCTGTTCATAGGTGTTAAGAGTCAGTGCAGATTTATCCCACGTTCTGTGACGTGTAGAGGCATCAATGCGAACTCCAGCATCCTCTCAGAGCATGGCATAGAGAGACACTTGGTGTAGAAATTGTTTCTAAATGTCAAAACAGTCTCACTTGCCCTGGCTGTTCCACAGAGTGGGGGTGGTTGAAGTGTGGCTGATGGAGCCAGAGACCGACTGGCTTGTCATGGCTGATGACAGTGATCAACAGAGAGGATCACTTTGCTCACTGGAACACTTGCCCTTTCTGGAGGCAGCACTTGCAGCTGTTGGCTGTTGTGGTCAGTATGTATTTCCCAGGCTGCTGTCAAGATAATCCCGACAACCTGACAGGAAAAATGCAATAATTTTTTTCTGAAGTACTTTTTAGCTTGGCTCTTAATTAAAAGCTCGGTTGTAATGAAGGTGGAAAGGTGTAAATGAAGTGCAAAAGGAAGTTGTATGTTACTATTGTGTACATTCTTGGCTGGCTGTGAAGCGTTCAGAGCAAAAGTTTTTTCACATTTGTCTAAAATAGCTGTCAGTTGATTCAGAAAATGTGGGAAGTACCAAATTAAGCCATCTCCTTACAGTAAATAATTCTTTCACTGCCAGAAGAGGAGTGGAGGGGTTTACAAGCTGAACAGAGGTGGTTCTGAAATTCTGTGCGAAAAAGATCTCTTCTGCATGTTGTCTGATTCTCCAAATGAGCTCTTTGGACTGCAAGTAGAAGCAGACTCATAGCTTATGTGAAGAAAGATAATGTGGGTACCCCCAAACCACCTGGCAATGGAAGGATTTAGGAATATTTATTTGTAAAGGTGAAAACACTAAACTTAACAGTGCGTGTACCAGGCGTGAAAGAATGACCTGCTTTTCCCTCTTCCAGCCTTCTTAATGCCTTTCCTGGCCCCTCTTGTGGGCCCTCCAAGGTTGTCTGTGAAACAAGTTATCTTTTCAGGGAGTTAACTCCTCTGCAAGGCAGAAGAAGTAGAGACATCCAAGCTGTCTCTGGGAAAAAATGCCTCTTCCAAGCAGGAAAGACTTCTAAGTGAAATGAGCCTTGACACTTCACAATGGTTCTTGTGGAAAGGTGTCTTTCTATACGTACATCTTAACAAGTTTGCTCTTGTGTTTGGGTCCTTAATGGGATGTTTCTTAGAGACCACTAGGTCATGTTGTCCTAAGTGGTTTCTTTTCCCTGCCAGCATAACAGCATAACAAGTGTTCTGTCACAGGCACAACGGAGAGGAAGTATGCTTTCCATTTTGATTAACTCATTGACTGCATTGTGATGGCCTAAGCTTGACTACAGAAGATGTAGGTCTTGGAGTGACACATGAGTAAAGGAGCCCTCAAAAAGCTGAACAAAATGTGAGAGAGATTTGTAAGACACAAAGTCCTTGTAAAACTTGTAGCTCTGGCTTTCATCTCTCTTCAGAGTATTCATTTTCTCCTTCAGAAACGAGTATGTTAAGTGAGCCCTTCGTTACTGCCAAGCAACTGCTACTGTTGGCTTCTCAATATACCTTCTAGACTTAAGTCCTCTAGTAATATAAGAATTGGTGTAGCTCTGCTCGATTCAGGCCTGATTTACAGCCCATAATGATCTGAATTGGGGCTGGTTGTATTTACCTTTCAGACACATGCAGGATCCTACTTTGAATATTAGCTTTGACATGAGACGTGAGGTTTCGCATCTGGATGTGAATTTATGTTTTGTGAATATTTGCTGTTGGAGTGAGTCAAACAAAAGCCTCAACAGAGAGGAAAACCAGCACTCCCAGGGTAAAAGCCTAGGGTTGGCACCAGCTTTTTTTTTTTTTTTTTTTTTTTTTTTTTTTTTTTTTTTTTTTCTTTCCTTCCCCCCAGAGCCTCCTGATAGCCTACATTACCATTTTAGTTGTCATTTGCTGCTCCCTGGCTCTGTTGGTTTCTTAGCTTAGAAACAGCTGCCATGTGATGTGAATGATATTTTAAAGTCCTGTGTTTGAGTTCTTGTGATAGCAATGTGCAGAGAATTGGCAAGCTCTTGGAAACAAAATGGCATGCTTTATTTTGTCACTAGAAGTATGTTCAATCTGCTATTTGATTCTCTGTAGCATTTTGATTAAGAGCTCCAGTGAAGTTATGTGAAAAGTGAAAATCCTCTTTATTCTTTCTCTCCAAGAAAATGAGACGCACAGCATTGTCAAAATATTTGCCTAATCTTGCAGATTTGGATCCTTGTAGTTCTTCTGACAGACCAAAACAATGGTCATTAAATGAGAAGCAGATGCAATAAGTATGCAAGCAAGCTCACTGGGAGAGACTGAGAGGAAGATGCCAACAATACTCACTAAGCACAGGAGAATAAAGAAAAATAAAAACTTTCCTTGCTATTGTACCCCATAAATAATCATTTTCCTTTAGTAATCTGGGCATTGTACTTCTCTGCATTGGTGTTTTCATATGTTCTGGTGCAATATTGACTTCAAATCCAGATGCTCCTTTTGGCTTACTTGAATATCTTTCTTGCCAGGAAATGAAAATGCCAAAGAAATATTTTAGCTTTATTTTTTGTACATTTTTGTTTGTTTATTTTGATGTTTCATCGTTGTTGTTTTGTGAGTGTTTTTTGTTGTTGGTTTCGGGTTTTTCTTTTGGATTTTTCCCTCCCTTTTCTGATCTCACTCACTGCAGAATTGTTACTTTAGGACTAAAGGATATTTGCCAGGAAGGATGTGGCTATGCTAGGTTATATTTGCAGTTTTCTATAGCTGGGAAGACAGAAACTGCCCCAAACAAAACACTGTCTCTGACCTTGGGAGCTGATAAATTGTCTATCAAGATGTAGAATATGTTTCTTGAGCAGGTAGCTAGTAAGGTCTGGTTTGTGGTTTCAGAATTGCTATGTGGGCTTACCGAGACACTGGTCCAAAATCTGCCTTAAATTACAGATGGAATTAGAGCTTTCCAGCTTTACTGTTGCTCCTGTTAATTACTTAAAACATAAAAATTAAATATTTGCCTTTAGAAAGGGAATTGAATTATAGCTTAGGATCTCCAGTCAGTGATCTGTGTATATTCAAGCTCATTTCTGTGATTGCTGCTGGTGGTCATGTTTTCTTGTGTGTCTTTAAAGTCATCCATAAGTTATAGGTTTTAGCTGGCATGTGATAGTTCTTGATCCTTGAGTTAAAAATAAAGCTATAGCAATAAGGTTGTGTAACACAATGCAATTCAAACTCTCCCTGCTGCCCCACCCTCCAAATCCCTGCATCTCCTCTTGGATTGTGCATAAACACATGCATGTACACACATGTATGCACAGGCAGGTCTTTCAGTAAGAACATAAAGATAGTTCTGGTTTTGGGAAAGATGGTGCACAGTAAGGATATCAATGTTTGAACAATTTATTGCTTAAACTAATCAATGTGATAGGCTGTCCCTAAGCCAAAGCCAAAGTAGTAGTGCAGTATGTTGTGTTATACGAGTTCCTTTTTTTCTAGAGGAAAGTCTGCGGTGTGCTGCCTTCAAATCCACTCAGATTGACTTGGGCTGCAAAAATCTGTTCTGGATCAGCTGTGTCCCAGTTCTGCTCCAGTCCATCAGTGTGCAGTAACTCAGAGCAGATGGTTGTGAGACCTGTCTGCAAAGAATGAGCACCTTTTGCATTGGTGTTATATTTTATTAAGGTGTGCTGGTGTGCTCAAGGCTAAGATCTAAAAGGGTTAATTCAAGGCTTGGTTCGTGGGCTTACATCACACTGACTACAGCTTGGACTTAGTTGTGTATGATGGGTTGTCACAGGAAATGTCCTTCCATGTGTCTTTGTGTTGTACTGTATCCTTGTCTTGTCCCACAGTCAATCACAGCTTGTGTTAGAAAAGCCACTCGCTGCTGCAATTTTGTTTTTCCAGACTTTGGGGACAGAGTGAGGCACTGCATTTCTGGGACTCCATTGCAGATAGTGCCAGAGTAGGTAATAATTTTGCTTTGATATCAAGGTCATCAAGTTCTCTGTGAAAACTCAATCTATTTAGTCCCTGGTTTATGATATTAAGAGGACTTTAAATGCTACCGGAGCCTATTCACAGCTTCAGTGTTGCCATGCTCTAGATACAAAATAGCTAAAAGTGTCTGCTATTGTGTTTGACTCTTGGATGTTGCTATAGTCGTCACTTTAAATTCTTTTTAGTTTATTATTTTTTCTAGTTTATAAAGGGTTATGCATGATTGGTAAGATAGGAAGCAATATAGAGATTGTTGTCTGGATTCCTCACTTACAGGTATATATTTTCCTAATCACTTCTTTAATTAACATTTTGTCTTGGTTATGAGAGCTTGAGATACCTGAAACAGTCAATTTTATATATCCTTCTGGGGAAAAAGAAAAATTTGGAAGCAGTTAGTCAGGTAATAATTCTCTTTCTGTAGCTCTGTGTCAATGGAGAAGTGATTCTTCTGGCCGAAGCTTGAAACTGGTCAACTCTACACAATACACGCAGGTTTAAACGTCTGGGAAAAAGATTTTAATTCTTGAGAGAAAGACAAAAATGTTGGTCGTTAACTGTGGTTAGAGTTTACACACACATGTACAGCTCCAGTGTGCATAGACATTAATTCAGTGGATATAGCCTGGTGTAAATTTTGGATCTCTGTTAAGGATTTGCATCTTTCACTCTGGATCTGTTCCCACTGATCAGCTGGGGCTGAAAGTACCATTTAGAAACCAAGTTCTGCCTGTCAGTGACCCCACTCTACCTCCTTTTTTTCTCTTTTCCCCACTCCCATCTCTAGTAGGTTGGGCTTTTGTTGTCAAGTGTACTTTTATATTATATTATATAACGTCTCACATCCTTCTGCTGTCTGAAATGCATAGCTCAGGTTTTAGGCAGCACCTCTGAAATCAGGCACCCCTGACACAGGTACCTCTGGGTCTCAAGGGATGCTGTGTCTGAGACAAAAGAACCATGGTCCACTATAGGGCCTCCTCATGAAGCCCTTCAAACACAGATTGGATGAAACAATAACCTCTGGAAAAGTTTGGCTACATTTGTTGGCAATGGAATTACACCATTTTTCACCTATTGACATTATAATGCTGCATTTATTAACTTAATGACTACTATTTGTCTTAGTATATGAATGTTTCCTGTTCATAATGTGATGCATTTTGATACCTTCAAAATGTGGGGAGAAACAACTGAAGCAGCAGAAGCCACCTGAATTTGACTCTCAGATTTTCTGAGGATTTGGTTGTGTAACCTGAGTTGACTGATGCCTCTGAAAATGAGACCAGTGGTGTAAGTGCCTAAGCTTGATCTCCTAACTTACTCTTTCCTGAAGGGGTAACTTGTAAGAGCAAGTTTGTCTTGTCATAGATGGGAGTAGAAGCCTTAACTCTTTCAATGAGGGCCTTAACCACTTACAGCCTCCCATTCATAACCTTCTGAATGATTCCAAACTTGAGTTTCAAGTCAGACATAAGTTAATGTAAGAGATAAGAGAAATAAGTGCTTCTGAAATGATCAAAATACTTTTTTTTCAGATTGTAGTTTCTCAGTACCAACTTCAGCTAACTTGTAAAGAGACTGTAGCAAAGCAAACTGACTTGAATTAATATTTTTTAATCAGTGAAATTAAGCTGAGGGCCAACTGGAAGACTTTGGTTCTACTGGAATAACATCTCTGATTAGCTTGGGGCTAAATTACTAATTCTAGTGAGGGATTTTGAATTTTTCATTGGGCTTAATGTGCAAAGCCTTAAATATTCTGTCATATTTAGTAATCTGAAACACCAGGGCCCTGTGAATCTGTGTCTGAAAAGCTAAACCCCACAAAAATAATGCTAAAGTTTTTACTTTAATATTCTAAACTAAACAGATGTTGCTTTTGCTGACATTTTCTGAATCCCTACTGAGCAATAGTATATTATTTGAATATTTTTAATGTGACAAGTTCTTCGGTGTTAAGATTTCAATGCAATTCAGTATACACAAACTTAGAGCATTGACACCAATTAAATCTTACCAAAAGCTTTAACGTTTTCTGAATATTGTACTCTAATGATGGCAGCTTGGTGAGATGCTATTTCATGTTTACTGTTTAGATATGTATCTACTGAAAGGAATATAAATTGGTTCTAGCTCTTGATTAGTAATCTATACAGCTGTTAGCTTGAACTCTGTAAAATCTGGGGCTTTACAATTCAGGAGGGGGAAAAAGTGGACGATTTCGACAATAATAAGAGGCGTTGGCGAGCCAAATTAAATGGCTGATGATAATTGTGATAGCTTACAAAGAATGATGTTATTTACAAAAGCTCCTTTTTGCATAGAATCTGATGTCGTCTCCCATGAGCTTGCTTATAATTCATATTCCACTTTAATATGCCTGCAAAATGTGCTTTCTTTCTGTATACGTATTATTTTTAGGATGTTATGTTTCCTTGGTGCATACACAATGAGCCTGAAATCCTGTAGGAATGTGTTTAATTTGAAAGTTTTATCCTCTGGGCCTGGTTAATTCAAATACGAGGCTCAGAACGGTGCTGCAGTGCCGGCAAGAATGCGGGAATGGCAAATCCTCCGCACAAAGGCAGCGGAGAGCCTGTGCTGGAAGGTGCCACTGTCCTCAAGGTCTGCTTCCTGAAGCTGCTCTGTCAGTCCTGGGAAATGAACCTCTGGCCAGCTTGGCTTTCCTTTATACCCTTAGCATCCTTTCCAGGCATCTCATAATCGCAGCCTTCCCAGATCCTCTCTTATCCGGTGGCATGGAGTGTAGCAGTAGCTGCCTGACTTCATTGCTGGTGATGCAATGCCTAGACAGGATTTGAAGAGGGTTTGTTGGTGTCTTTTAAAGCTGGAAAAAATTGAACTGGGGGTAGTTCGGGCCCCCACCCTANCCCCCTTTTTTTTTTTTTTTTTTTGTGGAGGGAAGGAATACACTTGCTGAGTCGGTCCTACTCCAAGAGCAGTAAGCCATGTTTGAGTCTGTAGGAATGTGAGAGACGAGGAATTCCAGTGTGCAGCCTGCTGGAAAGCACTGCTGGCTCATGGGCAGCAGAGGGGAACAGGGCTTGCAATGATGGCTGGGGAAAAGAAATGAAAGGCATTTTTTATAATACCCTGGGCAGCACATGCAGGATGTTATGTCTGGCTTGGACTGGGCTGACGTGGTGCCTTGGATTTTTTTTTTATTCTCATAGTGCTGGAAAATAGCTATAAAGGAAATTCAGAGATAGAAATGGAACAAAATTAAAATGAAAAGCAAGCTTTATATTTCACAGTGAATAATTTTGCAGCATCTTTCCTCTAAGAAACTGGGCTGCCACTAGAGATGCAAAGAAAGTAGCATAAAATTTTCTGCAGATTTATAACCCACTTGAATATCCAAATTATGGCAGCCCCATTCTGTGACTTGGGGAAAGGCACAGTTGTGCGCAGCTGTGGGGTGGGATTGGGAGATGCCTCGAAGCAGCTCAGCTAAAGGAGAATTCCAACTGTATGTTAGAAAAGAGGAGACAGTAGGGTGGAGAAAACATATGAGAACTTTTGTCTTGTAGTTGGCCAAGTAACATCTTTAGGTTTGTACATACTGATGCAGGAGGGGAAGGTATTTAGCCCCTTCCTTAAAAGGGGATATGCATTTATTGGAGAGTTATGTGTCCTGTTATCCAACTACCTCTGGAGGATGTAGCAGATCTTGTTACTTTTCCATTGCTGCTCACGAGCAACTGGAGTTCAAACTTGCTTCCTTTGCAGAAAGGGGGTGCAGTCAGATTTTTCTCTGGTCTCTCTCATGCTAGACCTTCTTCAATTCAATAAAGAGCTCAGACCTGTACCCTTCTTGAAATATATTTGTCTTCCCTGGTTTTAATTTTTACTTGATGCAAGATGGATTTCTTTTCTGTTTGAAATCTACGTGTACAAACTCTGTTCAGTCATCACCCTCCATGGAATTCACCAGTCACACCCTAAAATGTACCATCTCCGTTTAGAAACAGAAGCGTTGAAAAGCCAAGAAGTGTGTGTACAGGTTGGAAATCCCAATCAGTGCCACACACCTGATCAATGGCTGTAGGCTGTCAACTGCCTCATTTATTTCACTGTATTAATAATGCAAGTCCCCGAGGCTGATTATTGTCTCTGGAGTTTGCTGTGTGTAAGGACTTTTCTATTCCAATGAATTCTGTAATCAAAGTCCCACTGGCAGGACCAGTACTGAGTAGCCCCTGGCTCAGAAAAGATAAGCCTTGGGTTTGGGTTTTTTGTGTTTTTTTTTTCATTGAGCCTTACATTGCCCAGGAATTTTTGTGCCTTTCCTCCTGATTTTCATATACAGTCCAGATAAGAACAAAGATTTTCTTTCATCATTTTAAATATTGAGAGAGAAGAAAGTAAAAAAGCCATGGCATTATACCTGCATATTGCTTAAAAAGAAAGTGCTTTGTCTGAGGAAAGAACAGACAAATTGTTCACTGGAGTTCATTGCCTTCTTCAGCTTTCAGAAGTCGCAGGGAAAGAGTTACTCCTCTTGCTTCTCTAGGAGTGTACGCTGGGATTTCTAGCTCACATTTATTTTGCTGAGACTTTGGAGTCAAGTTTTTATATGTAGTTTTTGATGTAGGACCTAATTAGGCCCTACACATCTTAATACTTTTTGCTACATCTGCATTAAAGATGGCATTGCATATATTTGCATACAATTTACATTTAAAAGTTAGCCATGCTGTGTGCAGTAATCATTTTAACAAAGTACCGTTGACAGTCAATATACATATACATACAAAATACGTGGGGATTATGGGAATAAGCACACAAAAACATATGGGTGCATACTGCTGTCTTTGTCAAGCAGTCTGAAGAAATCTGGGGCTCTTTTTTAGTATGATGAGTTAGTTGGGATATTTCCCACAAACAAATGAGCAAGAGGAGCTTAAAGATTAGAGCTCCCCCTTTAACTAGAACCTACATGTGCAAGACTCTGAGACTGTTCCAATATTCCAAAACATACCCCAAATTTCAAGCAAATACCATGTGATGTGAGTGCCCTCATCAGTGAGGGAGCCCAGATGGGCCATTTGTTTCCGGCACTTCAGCCTTGTCCTACTCCAAATTTAAGTGGTACCTAAAAATCACGTCTCTGGGAAGGCTTGAGATTATTGCATTTTAGTTCTGGCATGGAAAAGGCAGGTGACTTCCCAGTTTGTTTTTGGAAGTACTGCCAATGGTCACTGGTGGAAAATCCTTAGGCTTTTTGGTGTTTTCCTATGGAAGCACACTAGGTCGTACAAGTCTTCATTTATCTCAAATCTGAAAAGGAACCTACTAGTGACAGGAAGTCAGCAAAAGAAACTAAGCAAATGATCCTGCAGGGTAAAGAATCTGTGTGTGTTGATAATTAAGCCAAGTGTTTAGTCCGTGAGATGCAGATTTACATCTTGGATAGTCAGTTTTGAGACACCGACAGAAATGTCTGTGTTTTATTTGGCAAAACTCAGTCTTTTTTTTGTTTTCTTCCTTAGGGGGATCAATATTTCTCATTTCATTATAGTAATGATGTCCAAACCTTTTCAGAGTTTTTTTTAAAAGAGCATGAAAAGTGCTTGTAGTTGACTGTTGCTTAGGCTAGTAAAGATCAGACAGACTTGAGAGCTGATTTTCTGAGGTAGAAACTGGGAGCTGGACTTTCATGCTGCAGATGAGTTGTATGAAGTAGCAGTCAAATGTTAATTTGTGTCTCAGCAGTTAAGTAATAGGAAAAATCAAGAAGGATGAATAAAATCTTCTCCAATCTCTCATCTACAGGCAAATAATTTTGCTTCTTTGCATTTATTTATCTGTCTGCTTTCATCTGCATAGACATCACAGGCAGCTGAGGTTTGGCAAGTTAGCAAGCTGATAACTTCAAAATTGCAAAATCAAATATTTAATTCAACTGGCCTTAATCCATTGTCTTGGTCAGATGCTGTAGAATCGTGTTCCTCTGTTAGGTCAGGAAGAGAATGAATCCTCCCTTCTGCAGTATTTCCCAGGTAAATGGAAAGGGTTTCTAAATCATGTGACCTCTTAAACTTGATGTCAGTAGTTTCTTCAGTCTGTTTCCTCTACAAACTGAGCACAGTTGAACTCCTCTGAGAAGCTCAGAGCTGACATACTGTTTCTATAGCAGTGTGAAATTGGTTGAGCCGGTGCAGCCCCATATTTGCCAGCTGATATGGTTTTATTGACCCCAGCTGCCAACAGTGGATTAACCCCTGTGGGACTGGTACAACTGATGGGATGGCCATTGCCATGTGTTCTGTGCAGCTGTATCAACTGACTCTGTCTTTATAAAAATCAAACTACATTTTATGTTAATAGTCATGATAATATTGCCAGTAAGTATTTTGGATTGTCAGTGATGTGATTGTTTTACTCGCAGGTGCTTTTTAAGATCTAAAGATTTGCAGCAGAGAAAATGCTTCAGAAATACTGAAGTAAAGTCAATAATTTTGTTCTAGAATTTTCTTTCTCCCTTCTCTGCACTGTGCTGGAGTTTCTCTGAAGACAACACAGCACATGCATGAGGTATGTGATGCCTGCTCTGCCTTTACAGGTTCAGGACAGCATGAAGTTGTGAGTCTTGACTCAGCTCCTGGATCTCTAATCTTTTGTGACTGTGGGAAAACTTGCCTGAAAATAGCTGAGTTTGCTCCTAGAAAAAAACTCTATATTGTATTTAAGTAATTCAATTGTATATTAACTTTGTGCTTCCTGACATTCCCAAATTTTTTATAATGTCAGCTCATCCAAAGCAATCAAAGAGCTTTTTCCACTGGGGCCCTTTTCAGACAAAGGCTTTCAGAGCAGCTTTTCTGTAAGTGCATTCTACATCATATGAATTCAGTAAAAATAAGTTCTGAAAATTATTTTCATATCTGCTTAGTAAAATACGAGCTTAGTTTCACATCCCATGAACTCTGAAGTGTCCTCTCCTTAGAGAGTGCACTTCTGAGGTAACATTTCTGCTTTTATATTTACAGACAGACATTCTAATTATCTGGATGATGATAATGAATGTGTTGCTTATAACCTGTTCTGTGAGGGTTGAAAAAGCTGGAGGGTGACTGCAGATACTGCTCTTGTCTTAAATGATGAGAAACTAAAACATAAGAGAAGAATGCAGAAAATGGAGCATAAAAAATTTATGTTTTACTAATGAAAATCTTCCAGATTAAGCACAAAAAGTAGAGGGAAAAGGAAAAGAAATTCCCACAGTAAACAAGTGAGAGGTTTGAATCCAACACAGAATGCTCTATGTATAATTGATGATTAGAATTTATTTTGATTGCACTGCTCTTTTTCCTTTGTACTACCAAAGCTTAACTGCGTTGTAAAATTTGTCATGAAGGAAATGAGTGGCTTTTGGGTTCCTGTTTTTCAGTACCTATAAATACCAATTGTTCTGTTTTTTGTCACCTGGAGAGTTTTTTGGGTGGTCAGTTCACGTGGGTTGGCTAGAGCTGTTGATGTCAGCTACAAACAGTTACACTGACATTTAAAATGCTATCCTTACAGATGAATTTTAGCAGACCCCTGAAGTCAGTTAGACCCCTCATAGTATGCAAATACTGGTTCAGACTGTCAGCAGACTTGGGCAGGTGCCGTGTATTGGGTTGATACTTCTTTCACATTTTTCTGTCCTTCCCTTTTAAGTGCTGCCATGTGCCTGGGAAGATTAGAAGTATAAATTCAGACTTCGGTGTAGGATTTAAGAACTCTGGTAGTAAATTCCTCAAAAGAGACCATGAGATGATTCCCAGAAGCCATCTGAAGGCTTCACAATTTTTGCCATTGTATAACGGACAAAATTAAGGTATTTGAGAGTCTTTCTAGGGAAAGACAGAATATACAGGAGAGAAGGAACGATCCCTTTCAACTGTCGAGGGATTTGTGGCCTTCAAGGTGGCCCTGGGCAACCTGAGCTGTCTTTGAATTTAGCCCAGTCTGTACTGGCCTATAATGACATACGATTTTCTTTTTGCAATGTTTATAAATGATACGTAATGTTTTGCAATGTCACGTGGCTCCTTCTGAACAAAACTCGCTGTTCCTACTGCAATTAGTGGTGTTTTTTTGGGATTTATCCCTAAACAGCCTTTGGCATTTAATAGCAAAGGAATGTTGTTGTTGTTGTAGCACATGCGCTCCCAAATGTTGGAAATGCGGTGGCATATGTTCTTTTAGCGAATGCTTTAAGGATTGCTATTAACTTTTAAAAGGCAATATTTTGAAATTATGAGAAATTAGACACAAAAATCTCATGAATCTTTTGTATTCATTTCATGCACAGTATAGAGATCCTTTGGGAATGCTGCCATTATTTCATAATTGCATTGCTTGGCTGTTACTCATTTAAACAGAGAACTACATTTTTCCAAAATAGTTACTCTGACCTTTGGGCAATTAACATATGGCTTGTCAAATAGGTGCTCAGCATTCTTTAGCATACTGCCTCTAATGCAGTCTGATGTGCTCTTAATACTGGGTGAAAAATTGAATTTGTAGTGATTCAGTCAGTCTATCCGGCATGCAGATCTCCAAGAGCTGTGGATAAATGTTTCTGTGGAGGGGAACTGCAAGACAGTGCATCTAGTATAGCTGTAAGGGAAAGTAAGAGAAATCTCTACAATGATTTGTGCTTAAATTTATGCTCTGAAACGATGGAGGCAGGCTAAGCTGGGAATTTGTAAAATACTTGACAGCTTGTACATTACCAGTCAGGAAGTATTTTAAAAATCAGTTGAAATAGGGAGGTTTTACATAGCTGTTTTCTACTTTTAGCTGTTTAATGCTCAAAATTGTTCTGTGTTTAGTGATGTAAATTTGATTTCGAAACTAAATAATTTTAAAATTTAGCATAGAGAGGAAATGACTTAGAAAATTGTGCTCAGGAAATGAGAGCTCTGTCACTTTATTACATCTGTTGGTCACTCAAGTAAACTCAATTCGAATGTTTTTTGGTTGTAGCACACAGCAGTTGCATATGGAGACATTCTTACTAAAAAGCTCTAAGGGAGATGAGGTATAGCGGTTTTTGGAGGCCATGTGTTGATTAATCTGCCTGCTTTTTTCTTTTCCTTTTAGCTGTGCAAATTAATAAACTACTAAACCCTTCATCCTGGTCTGACCAGCTATATAGCTGTGTCTTTCAAAGCGTATCAGCAAATACATCAAAATGCATCAGTGGCAAAAGGGGACTTGTGACCAGATTCTGCCCTAACAGAACGCTAATAGGCTCAAGGTAGAGATGGATGCATTGGATTTTTTAAATCTACTTCTCTTGGTTTTATCTTAGTATTCTGTATGTAGTCTTACAGTTCTGTTTATAGGCTTTGAGCTTTGAAAGAGGCCTTGTATTAATTTTAATGTGAATTTTATCCTGTCGCCTAAAAGAATACAGAGAAGCTATGGTGTAGAGAATGCAAACAGTTGAATAGAATTCAACAACAAGAGGCTTTTAACACTGCGATTAATTTACTTGTGCTTTTACCCATGATTTTGATGTTTATATCAGTTTTATTGTGATCACTTTGGAGCTGGCTTGAAAGAACTCTTCTTGATCCTTTCACCTTGCATTGGCCTGGGGCCTTTCCCAAACAAATGTCCTGACTAATGCTTGTTGAGGCATCTGCAGGTATACAGGAATATTCAGAAGCATAAGTAGCCCCCAGGAAGAGAAAAGGTCACAAGCTTACTCTACAAAACAAGAAGCAAAAAAAAAAAAAAAAAGTGTTTTTCCCTGTTAAAATAGTGGAAATTCTTCTCTGCCTTCGTATTTTCTTTGTTAGTGGATGCTGTATCTTCCATGTTTAACAGCAAATTAATCTTCTGTCAAAAAATACTCAGTGCAAGTGTGCAAGTGTGAATATAGTAGCTTGCTTACAAAACAGAAGAAAATCATGCAAATAGGGAAGAAAAAAGGTGATTTTTCTTGCATGTTGTGAAGCGAGTGCCTATGAGACGTTTAGACAGGTTGGAAAATTTCCATGTTTTTGTTTTTTGTGACATCTGCAGAGCTGGATCCTGCAGGCCCAGGGTTGTACGGGGTCTTGGGACATGGCCGTACACAAGGGGTCTGTGATGTGCATGCACTGAGAAGGCAGTGGAGGCTTCCCTGCCAGTGTAGATGCAACACTGCACAGATTGCCCAAAGGCACAGGAGGATGAAATATCATGAGCAAGTAAACACTGTGTGACAGAGGGAAAATAGGGGAGGGGAATTCTGGTCAAAAGGAGGAAAATAAATTTGTCTTACTTCCATTAATAATCATCTGGTGTTCCCTGCTTTGGGTCACTGTGGTGTTATGAAAATGCATCAGATCAGATCACTGATCCATCTGTTTGACTGTGACAGCACCATTTCAGAGTGATACAAAGACCCTACACAGCACAACAGTTCATGTCACCCTGCTTTCAGGGGCTGTATTAATTGTCTGTACAACATCCAATAGTTTATCCTGATCTCTTGGCCTTTGTGATGACCTGTGGCAGTGAGTTCTGCCAGCTGTTCTGTTTTCAGCTGGGGCTCCTCTTGTTGTTCTATGTGTAAAAGGGTAAGCACTTATATATGTTCTATACCTTCCATAAACTGCCAGTGTTTCATGTGCATTTCTATGGGATGTTTTCTTTTCTGAATTAAGGTGCCCAGATTTCTTAATCATATGTAATTTTCTACAGTGAAATTTCACAATGTGACCATCATGTATTTTGGAGTTTGTTTCTGCTGCAGGTAGAAACAACCCTTTGTAAACCGCTTTTTTCTGTGTGAAAAACCTTAGAATGAGAGAATATGATCTTTATAAGTGATATTGTGATACTTTTAGATTTTAAGAATTAAAACCAAAATGTAGAAAGAGCACAATAAGTATAAATCTTGTTCCACTAGAGTCTGAAGATGTGCCCTCTACTGTCCTAAGGTCAGTGTTCTTTCTCGCTGCTCTCCCTCAACCCCCACTGTGCACAGTGTGCCAGAGTGCCAGAGTCCTGTAGCTCTGGTAAGCATTTCCTGAGCAGTCTGTGCATCTGGACCTAAAGAACAAGGCTGGCTGTACCTGGAGGTCACAGTAGGTGAGGCCTATCTCTTTAGTTCAGAGAAGAATCCTGCTTATATTTCTTTTTTTTTTCTTTTTGTACTCCACAGCACCTGCTCAAGTGCCTTTCACACAAAATTAGAAGGAGAGTGGTGTTCTATGCCAAGGGGGCAGGGGATAAAAGAACTCAGAAATCCAGGCATCTGTTAATAGCTCTGTGACCAGATTGTTACGTGACTTTGTGAAAGGCTTATAACCTGTCTCTGTCTCCCTTTCTGCTACTGGAAAATGTGTAAATAATACTTTTCTCACCATGGCTTCTATAGCTTTATTCAGGCTTAATTAGTAGATGCCCACAATGCGCAGAAAAAACAAAATGATGTGTTTTTCAGAGTTAATTGCAGTGATGTGCCAGGAGCCCATAAGCTCAACCTTCTGAGAACTGTCTGTATTGGCTGTTGCCAAGTGTTGTCTTCAGGTCGCAAATTTATGAAAACTCACAGCTTAATTCCTTATGTTGAGTATTGCAAAAGATTTAAACAGACTACTTATGATGTCTGGATAACTCTCAAGATTAATGGTTAATCCAGGATCTAGCTGGGGTAGTCTCTTTTATTCCATCAGGTATTTCCATTGTCAAAGTTAACTTGAATTTCACTCTGAAAAGACAAGTGATCAGATGAACTTACATGGAACCCCTTATACTGTTGTCTGTTGCTGGTGTATGTGTGTGCAGGTAAACTGCAGTTTCTTATGCAATTAACCATTTTGTTCATTAAATTTCCTTTTTGAGAATATCATTTGGGGTTTGTCGGTTGTTAGAAACCCGCCAGAACCTGTCATTGATCTGTAAACATGTCTTTGAGTCATCTATATCACACTCACAGCCAAAACCTCCAGAGGTCTAAATCCTCTCCTGACAGTAGTACAGCAAGCAGGTGGAGGCTATTGGTGGCCATGGCTGAGAAAAGCATCATTAGTGGCGTTTTCTTCTTCTGTATTAGGGCAAGTGTTCGTGCAGCAACAAATGTGCCTTTTCTAACCCTTTCCTCTGCTGTAGTTGAATGTTACTTTTCCCCACAAAGAATAATTCCACCTGCTCCTCACCTTGGCACACCCCACCCTTCACACCGCTCTCCCTTGCTGATTTGAGAGTGTGTACCCAAGTGTTTGGATCCACACAGTACTCGGGGTTCAGCAGTTGCCACTTATATGAAGCAGAGGAAGTACCGACATAAGTAATAAATACAGATGCTTGCTCTCCATTTCCAAGTGTCTCTTCTTGGATCTGCTCATTGAAAGCACTGTAATGCATTGAGGTATCTCCCTTTCCCTTGTTTCTACAGCTCCTTCCAGGCAGGTTTCTTGAGTAGGTGAATAAAGTAAAAGATGGTGGAGGAGGGATTGTCAAACGCTTCCAACACAGAAGTCAAGAAGGACAAAATAATATGGTGAAGAAACCAGTGGAGCTTGCTGTAATCTTTGTGAAGTAATTGAAGAGTGGTGGTTTGGGTTTCAACAGTGGCTTTGTCAGTGGTAACGAAGTAGAGACAAGTGTGATGATCCAGTAGCTATTGTCTGAGTTGTGACTTGTTTTTCTCTTCCCACATTGGAAGGAAGAGGAAGAATGCCATTGCTGATATTACCCATGTCCCAACCAGAGGTAGAAATGGTGTCTTTTTATGGCAACCACTATATAGAATTTCTCCATATTAAAAGAAAAATGTAACAAGGGCTGTACTAGGTCAAATCAAGCCCAGTATCCTGTCTCAAACAGTAACCATATGTCTAAACCATTTAATATCGAATCAGACATAGTCATTTTAAATTCAGTATGAGCTCTCTGAGGAAATGGAAACTTCCTTCCTTTTTATGAAACCATTTCTCTATTTCCTTCTGTGTTTATTCTTTTAGCACATTCAGAGGCTCTCTGATGTTCAAGATGAAATTAACAGGATTCCCCCTGCTGTTCCTATTGAATTCAGTTAATATAATGAGTTTATTGTTAAATTAAACAAAATAAAGCCTGCCGTGTAGCAGAAATGCCATTGAGATCCCATCATTTCCACCTAATAACTAGTGTCTGTACTATGAGGATATAACTTAAATGGTACAGAGTGTGTCTGTCAGACATGTTAAATATTTTTCATAAAAACTTTATTTTTCTGACTAATTATGTGTTTGATGTGCCCATGACGTAGAAGTCAGTAATTTTCTCCCTAGCACAGTAAATTAATTTCCATGGGGCTTTCTTACTTCACCTGTGCATGCTTTAAAATTCCAAGGTGTTTCCACGACTCAGATGATGTGTGTTGTCTTGCTGGTTGTTAAACCCAAATTCTTTTGAAGAGTTCTGACTTAGACTGCTGGCTCAGTGGAAGGATTCATTCTGATGTTTATGATGACACAGGGGGATTCTGGAAGGGTTTGGACCACACCTTGTGGCAGCACCAACCACTGCCATCCCTGCTTGTTCACCTCTGTTTTTGAATTCTCTTGTACACCTCTACAGTTCCATCCTGTCATAAGGAAGTTTTGTCTTTTTTGAATTAGATTGTTTTTGTTCTACCATCTGTTACTTCTCTGCCCAGTTTTTATTTTGCCTTGTAGATGTCTCCTTTTGTGGCCAAATGCAAAAGATATCTACCAACAGAATGTTTGTGTGCTCTCGTGTTAATTCAAGTATTCAGAGCCCTGAGGTCCTAGGACACTGATATCCATCAGTGACTGCTGGATTTGTACCAAGTGACTGTCACTACACAGCATTATACTTAGTTGTATCTTAATTTAATTTTACACACTCTTGTTTTTATACTTTTTCCCCACTCCTTGTATTTTCTGTGGTATGCCTGCAAGAACTGCAAAGATTTTTGGCCTTGAGACTTGTTTAGACCTGGAAGAAATGTGGGATTAAGTTTTGCTGTTTGTTTTACTTGGTTCTGATCTCAAAATAAGACAGGCCTAGTTGTGGGTTTGTAGGCTTGTTTACATTTTGAGCGGATTGTAGGGCTTGGATTTTGGTCCATCACTAATTGAAATCCCATTAAATGTAATGCCTGCTTTTGATGAATTTAAACTGTTGTTTGGTTGGTAACTCAGCTCTCAGACACGGGGCTTTGGTGCTTCAATAAATGCTTGCAAGGCATGTGCCTGTGTGGATCAGAACCCGAGGTGATTGCATAAGCCCCTCTGAAATGAAACTGCTGAGTTACTGCTGATGCTTGCTCTTGGATGAGAGTTTATTTAGTGTTTGGAAACTTATGTGTAGCTAATGTCATTACCATTCTGTCAGGTTTTATTTTTGTAAAATACTAAAAAACCCACCACACTAAAATGCTACTTCTGGAAAGTTATTTTTCTTTCCTGTGAAAGGCCTCTACAGATTTTATGTGTTTTACAATTTTTCCATCAGTCAAGTGGCACAAACATATTAACTGTTAGTTGAGGGTAGCTGTTCCAGCTGCTAAACAGTTTGAAATGTTAAATGTAATACAGGAAGCTGCTTTTCTCTTAAGTGTTTCTAAATCTTTGATAGATTTTTTTTAAAAAAATTCTTACCTCTCTTGCCCTCCCCAGAAATCCATCTTGCAGCTCAGCTGCTCACAATGCTCTCTGCAATCAAGGCCATTTTAGGTTTTGCTCATGAAACCAAGTGTGAAATCTGTGGCCACAAGCCAGTCCTTGTCCTGTAAGGCTGAGATGGCTTAAGTCTTCTCAGAAGCTGAAAGAAAATGGAAGAGAACAAGCTTGTGTACTTATAAGAAATCTCCACTTTTTGTTTAACCATGGATTATTTGCAGATCATCTCCAAATGATTTAAACCTTCCTGTAAGGTTTTCTTTGCCTCTTGACAGGTTCAGGGGTGCTGAGAGGAGAGTGTGCAGAGTCAGAAAACTGGCAGTTCTGTTGCTGACTTGGTGAATGATCTGCGGTGAATCACCTTACCTGTTTGACTCAGTCCTCTCATGTAACTGGGGCAATGTTTTGCAATATGTGAAGATCACTTGTTGAGAATAGTTGTTAGAAGTTGGTTTGCATCATGTGGTGATTTGGAGTATAAAGTTAAAATTACAACTGTGTGATAAATCACAGTAACCCATAGAAATCTGTTATGTGGCATCCTCAAAAGAGCTTGGACTTCTTTTGAAATACTAAGGAGTGTTAATTCTTTGAGGAAGGCGTTCCTCACCTCAGGTTGATACAGTGGATGGCTTGAGTACAGCATTGGCATGTTACCATTAGTAAATAAGTTTTTCAGGTGCAGGTCCTGAGCCTACAGGTAAACAGGAGCGGTAATATGGAGAATTATACAGTGTCTTAGTGGTGAGAGAATCAGATGTGTTTTATTTTTCTCAAAAAATTTTCTCACCAGACCAAGTCTATCAAACAGCCTTGCCAAATTTCTTGCTATTGCCATGGAAATCATACTGTTGTATTGCTTGAAAATAGCATACTCTTATTATGTGCAATGTGATGATAGGAGAGTTTACATAGGAAACCACATTGCAGTCTGACAACAGAAGGAAAATTTGAAGAGGGAATATTTCACAAGAAATCTTGGAGCATGGATACCTGCCCGCTCATCTCCCTAGACTTGTCATTCCATACACGCAGGTGTTTCACCCTTGGTTAAGTTGAAAGAAACTTCCTTGGCTCCGTGTGGTTGGTCGGAAATGGTCAGCAAGGCCCCTGGCTCTGTTTTCTCTCTAAGCAGTAATGTCAGGTCCCTTCCTTTCTTTCAGGATTTAAGGAAGTTTATGCTTTTTTTGGTTTTGGTCCTTCTTAATTCCTTCTGTATTTTTTTTTCTCTTTCAAGCCTTCTTCCTCAGCTCTTGACAGGGATTCTTCCGTGTGGTACTTTGCACTGTGAAATTAGGAAATTAGCCAAAGACATTGTGCTTACTTCATAAAACCTTGAATGTAAGGGTGGGTGAACAGTACCAATATGGCACTTGGTTTTTATTTACGCCTTCTTTGTGGATGTTTTGTGTTTGTTTTTCTTCCTCAAGGAGGGGAAAAAGGTAGTAGCTAGAGCAGCATCAGCAAGTGAAATATTTGAGGGAGAAAACTGCCTGAATGAATGTGATGCCTGGAAAGGGAAGTAGGCACAGGCACTTCATGGACTGTTCTCTGCATGCTGCTGCTTCATAGATGGCCCTTAGCTCAACTGAGGATAGACAGACGAGAGCTCCTGAGCCAAAATTGGACTCCTGGCAAACATCAGAGCAGGCTGAAAATACCACTTGGAGTTAGACACAGTGATACAGTTGGAGGTGTGACAACCCACACAGATCAGTTTGAACAACTGTGCTGGGGAAAGTGTTTGGTTTATCTACTGTTAAATAAGACAACATGTCTAGCTCTAAGACAGGAGGAAGAATGGAGTTGGCATGGGGAGCAGAGGGCATGAAGAAGAAAATCCTGCTCCAAGGTCACCTTTTACCTCAGGGATGGGAGATGGAAGAGAACTTTCTTCCTGCTTTTGATGGGTAAAGGCTGCTGCAATCCTGGCAAATCTCTCAGGAATGGTTCAGGAAGATCTGCTGCCATACCTGAGGCAGACACTCATTTATCTGAGACACTGTGCTCTGACTGCTAACAACCAGCTCAAATTGGCTTATTTTCCCACATTTGTCACAGAGCCAGCCGCATTGTCTCAGCTGTGTGCCTCTGAACAGGGAAGTACAGACCCAGAAAAAGTTTTGGAGTCATTATTCTTATGTGTTTCTTCTCCCCTCACACACACACACACACACACACACACACACACACCCCCATCTATGTTTATAATCCTCCTTTCCTTTGTTACCTTGAAATCTTGGACTTTTTCCAGTCTCTTCTCCTGCAGGTAGATGCTCTGTCCTGACAGTATCTTACTATAATATCCAGTGATAAAGAGCTGAAATTACCTAACTCTTACGTACTCTAAATGCCAGTGAAGCCCTTGCTAATGTCTAATGTCCTCATGACACCCAAGAGGGTTTTCTGCTGGAGCTGGAAGGGAGAGTGAGGTAAAGCGACTGATGAAGCACTCTGCTCATTGGTGTGGTGATGTTTGAGTTGTATATCTCACAAGCTCCCTAGCTTTCAACCCATAAAGGGATTTCTGTCAGGGTGTGCACAAGGAAAAATTCCACCAAGAATGTCAATGAATGCCTGCCTGAGCCCTGTGGGAATGTTATCCATAAGGACCAATGCTGCAGCTGTGATCTAACACCTCGACCTGCCAGTCACAGTGTTGTCTCCTTCAGCTGGGACTGGTACATCAACTGGCTTCTTGTTTGTACCTGAACTGTGAGTCTGTCACTGAAAGGCCATGTATCCAGCACATGATACCACCAGGTAGGACGGTTACAGGTGTTTGGGTATCACTTTGTTATGAGTACAGGGGTTCTCAAAGATCTCTTCACAAAATAGGTAACTTTTCCCAGATCGGTCAGCAGGTTAGTGACAAAGCCAGAAATAGATGGAAACTGTCATGGTACCTTATCCAGATGCTTCTGGGCATTATCTAAAGTTTAGAATAAGACAAGTCTCCTTTATAGCTCGTTTTCCAGGGATCAGTGGAGATTGCCTTTCCCTTCCCTCAGGTTTGTATTAGTTGCTCAGAAATGGGAAATGGTGTGTTTGGGGTTGGACAGCAAAAGAGAAAGCATCTCCTCACCTCTGTGACTGCAGTCAGAAATTTCTAACAGAGCTTTTGGTAAGAAATGTTATCCTGTTTAAAGGCAGTAACATTTTCTATGCTGTGATACCTGATGAGTGAGGTAGTGGTAGAACTGACTGAATGATCATACTGGTCATGTCAAGAGACAGCAGCTGTACAGCTGGGAGAGTCACTAAAACAGAACAAAATAATTTGTACAAGCAAATCCAGCCACGTACTTAGGAACATTTGCCATGGAAGACTTATGCTGCATGTAGTACTTGGTTACAGGTGCTGTGACTCAAGTGTCACCCAGTCAGGCTGTCAAGCCCCAGTTTTGACATCACATTGAATGGTCTTGGACAAGCTGTCTTAAATGACAGTGGAGAACACAAGTTCCCCCATGTGGAAAAAACTATAAATGTAGGTACCTGAAGCTTGAGATTTATTGGTAAAGTTAAGATTGACTATAGAGGAACTGTAGCAAGCAATGGTATTGTGTTTCTTCTCAAATTTTTTCCATCACAGTTGTGCCTTAGCAGCATTGATGTGCCACTCTTCTGTCCTTGAAAGCACCCACCAATTTCCTTTATGGTTTCCAGAGCCTATTTTGGTTTCTTGCTCTTTCACTCATGTAAGTAAAGCTTTTATACTTTGTACAGATAGACCAAATACAAATGAATATGGCATTGTTAAAAACAAAAAATAACAATTAGGTAACTTTAAGATGTGTACATGCACATGTTCGACTGTGTCTGTTAGGTAAAAGGCATTTATTGTCACATTGTATTCTAATTCGGTAGGTATCTAGAGGGAGGGCTCCTAGGTGATGTTTTTAGTGACAAAAGTCCTACAGTCATAATGTTTCAGTCCCAATGACCTATGAGTTGTGAAGTTCAGCTCAGTGTTGTTGGATGCTCTCAACAGCCAATGGTTTTCTTTTAAAGACCTCTGTTAAGTTGTGGGATGTTTTATGAATTTGGTTTTGTGTGGATAGGTAGTTAATGAGATGATCCTTCTAGGACTTTTCATATTTACAGCTAAAAAATGAATTATTCTACTCAAAATTGGTAATGAATGCTTACAGCTAAAGAGGAAAAAAAATTCTGATTTTCTCAGTGAAGTGAAATTCTTATTTGAGAGATTGTATTTTAATTCATTTTTCCCTTCTAATTAAGGTGCTTCTGAAGGCTGTTCAGTTTCTGAATGGGCATGTATTAGTAAGGATCTCATTCTAGAGTTACTCCCACTCTTAAATATATGCTTGGCAGTCTGCTTTGCATTTCAGTTTCTTTGGTATTTTTATAACTTTTTGCTAGAATGTTGCACTGGTGGAAAATGACTCATTTACTGGCTACTAGTTATTAAATTATTAGCCAGTCAGAAGACACAATGAATATAGTATGGCCTGAAAACAATTATTTACAGAAATGATGAAATATTGACTATTAACTGAAAGGCTGGTGGTTCAAGCACATCCCAGGAGCAGGTTCTCTTTTCCTTGACTATAGCAGGGGCATGGAACCAGATGAACTACTTGGATGGTTCTATATTGTGATACCAAGGAACTAAAGGAACCTTTTGTCTCACATAAGCAAGTGGAAGCAGACTTGAAATGGAGTGATTTGGAATGCGTGTGGCAGAACCTGTGCTTCTGAAGGGTTTATGTTAAAAGAAAGGTCTTGACAGTAGCACTGGTGGAGTTGCAGTGGTCTGTGATGGCATCTGGTAGAGCACCTTCAGTTCCTTTTGGGATCCTGCTGGGCAGGGGAATGGGACCAGACAAACAAAAGTACCTTTGGTACGGAGCCAAGGGATGCACACAACCAGGTCTGGTTCAGGCCTCCTAAGGACAAGTGTTTTCCTCTTTTTTGACAGCACCTTGAATAGAACACCTTGTTCTTATTACAGCCCTAATTATGGGCAAGGATTTGTACTAGGTGCCAAGGGAATTACTTTGGCTAAATCCCTTGAAAAATCGATTTAAGTCTGTTCACAGTAAAATCTGATTTTGTTGTTGTTCCTGTTATGTTTTTTGGTGAAGAAAATTAACGTGATTTAAGATTCAGTGCAAAGGAACGACAGAGATTAAAAAGATGTAGAATAGCGTTGTGGAAACATGGAACAAGTCCATGCAGCTGGCAGTGCAGGCAAGCACCGTATGAGCAAAATATATACACAGTAAGAAGCAGAATCCTGTAGAAATGGAACTTTGGGAACTCCTTACCAGTTGACTCATTTCCAAACTCTTAATAATGTTATAATAGGCTCTGTTCAAGATGGCTTCTTGAGACATTGATAGAGAAAAACGTAACTACCACAAATCCATGATGGTTCTGCACATTGTAGGCCTCTCAACATGAATGACAGAAAGGCAAACTTTGTGTTACCTGCTATTCAACGGGGCATGGCAACTTTCTCAAACATAATTTCTGATTGTGTTTGTGCAGCTGGGAACAGATAAGGGTCAGTTGAGTGCTGTAGAACTTAATCCGAATACAGGGCTCATAATGGGATTGATGCACATGGGAGTTGGGAGAACTTCAGGCCCCACTCCTGCTCACAATCAAGGCTGAGACTCTGAGAGGGGCAATAAAATGGATTTTTTCATATAATTTTGATCAATCCAATATGGTGGGTTCCAATAGCATTCTTAGAATGCTGATGATGGAATCCACTTTTTTCCCACTGTTGGGACATAGAGGGTTCTCATCACTGAGAAATAACTTTTTGGTTTTTTTGTAAGAAATGGATATAGTGGAAGTTACACTAGAGCAACTGTAATTATGCCAAAAAGACCTTTAAAAAATAGCTCTTGTGAAAACTAAGAATTACCAAATAAAAGGAGTTATTTCTAACGTATCTGGTGTAGTGGCACCTAGTGTTTTATGTATTAAGAAATTGTAAAATCTGCTTCTATTTATAGTGTCATTTAAACTTGTCTGGATGTAACAAGGCTGTTTGATCACAGGCTGAGAGAGTGTGCTAGATGGAAGAGTCTTCCCTAATTTCTTAAACATACAAAATCTGGACGAAAAACTTGAAGCACTGTAGTTGAGTCATCTGACACAGGAATAGGCTAAAGACTTTTGGAAGTCTGGCTGTAAATAGGATTATTTACCCTTTCCTACCTCAGAGGATAGAGCTTTTTTCAGAGCCTTTGAGGATGTCATATCTTAAATAGATACTGAGTTGTTATACTAAATAATATGAAACTATGTGACAGTAAGCACAATATAAGGAATGAGACCTTGAACTGCCTTTGAGAATGCAGTGCTTTCTGAGAAAAGCTTTTCCTTTTTCTTCCGATATTAAAAATAATTTGTGTGGTGGAGCTGTGCTATGGAACTGTTCACATCGACGTTCCAGCACACAGACTTTTCAAGCACAAACTTTCACTAAGCACATGAGAAATGGGCATTTACAGAAGGAAGGAAGTGTAGTGAATATTTTTTCCTCCCCCTTCTCTTTCAGAAAATAGATTCTGCCAAACAGCTCTGTAAAATCCCACTGCTCTGGGGTCAAGTTTTTACCAAGAACAGTGGCAGAAGGGGAACTTTACGTTCTTTATGCATTTGCTGGAAAGCCTTTTTGGAAGATCATTTAAATGTTATTTTGCTCATATATTGGGTTTCAGGACAAGGTTTTGGTAGTAGGGGCTGCAGGGGTGGTTTCTGTAAGAAGCTTCCAGAAGCTTCCCCTGTGTATGGTACAGTCAATGCCAGCTGGCTCCAACAGGGATCTGCTGCTGGCCAGGGCTGAGCTCTGTCAGCCTTGGTGGCAGTGCCTCCAGCGTAACATACAAAGAGGAAAAACCTGCACAACAGCAGTTGCAAATGGAGAGAGGAGTGAGAATGTGAGAGAAACAACTCTGCAGACACAGAGATCTGAGGCGGAGTCTGTTTTGCCAGTGTGGTAACTGGTGAGTGATCTCTCCCTGTCCTTATCTCAATCCATCGCAATCCATTGTTGCCCATTTGGGCTAGTATGAGATATATCTCTTGAAATCTGAATATGTTCCTTTGACATTTTCTTACATATGCAAAGAGTAATCCACCCCTTTTCCTTTTAAAACCATGTAGTTCACTAGTCACATAATCATTTAAATGCACTAAAATATTATTAAACAGCTTGACAGTAAGATAAAGATTGCGTTTGAGCTTCCAGAAACCAAATATTCTGTTATCTTTTCAGATCTTGGAAAGTCCAAGAGTCCAGTAAATTGAAATGAGATGTTTCTGAATGACCAGTTTTAAAAGTGTGACACAAAAAATTCTTTGTGACTTCTCTTAAACCTATTCAGTATTTTGACTCAATACACTCAATATAGTAAGCAACCAAAGTAATTACTGAACTCCAGAAGCAAATACTGTGAGATTTTTCTGAATCTCCAATTATAATTTAGACAAATTTTTTATATGTTTTGTGATTTGCAAGTATGTAAAAAATGCTTTGAGAAGGACATATAATATCTAGCAAAGTAAAATTCACTCCACATACTTCCTACTTTATGAGTTATTATCTTGGTGTGTTTAGCTTATGAGGGAACCTAGTTTACCATAGCTGAATTCTGGTGACCACAATTAGGGATTTCTTCCACATGGAAATACTGAATTTCACTCAATGCCAAAATATTTGGTTACTTACAAGTAGCTGGGCAGGTAGAAGACCTTCAGCTTGTTCAGACTCAGAAACCAGTGCTGTGTAAATAATGTAGCTCTTCCTAAAATGACGTCAAGATACTATATGACCAACTTGTGTTAGTTTTAATGTCAACTTTGTTAGTAGATGGTGAGAGATGAAGACCGGGAGAGCCTGTTCCTTGGGGCTGGGGGCTAAAGGACACCTCTATTGTCTAAGGAAATTTTTGTCCATATCTTCTTGATGATACCTTTACAGACACTTCTCATACGCTGTTTTCAAACCTTTTCCATTCAGAGCAAAAGGTAGATGTAACATCCAGCTTGGAGCAGTTGTGCTCTTCAGCCCTCTTCTGCTATTGTAGGTGATACTGTGGAGGAACAGGAAAGACTCCTGACCCTCTTCTACAATTCAAGATTGATTTTTTTGAGATACCTGCTTCAAAATGTATTTGAATTGAACCTTGATTTAGATGATTGCTCAGGATGCCTTTATAAAGGCCAAAGCTGATTTTAAGAAAGGGTGAAGGAAATTGGAAGAAACTCTTATTCTGTTTCTAAAAGTCAGAATGTTTTAGCAAATGCAAGCCTGATTTATGTTGATGGTGGACACTGGGGAGATCCCTATGAAGCTTCTATAATACAAAAAGAATCAAAGTGCATGGATTTTATAAAGAAGCAAAAAAGCTGCGTGTAACTCGTGCTTGATGATAATCTGCATCCATTAAAAGAAAGCCCCATGATTCTCAGCCCATGTGAAATCAGAGCAGATTGAAGGGACTACATAGGAGAGTTGGGCTTTGAGGAATCAGGAGAATCGGTGTTACAACAGGAGGAGCAGTGGAAGGGAAGGTGCAGATTATCAGCGTCCATATGTTCTGGTGGCCTGCAGAGCTTCTGAATATCCTAGGCTTTTTCATTTTGTTTTTTCAGATCATCCATGGGCTTCAGAACTGAAAATATTCTCATTATAAATGACAAAGCTAGTTTAGATCAGATGCAGAGATGTCTGAAGTGGATTTCTCTCTCTTTATGCACAAATGTTGGTAATTGAAATGTGTGTTTTCCAACTGAGAGGAAATATGGTTACTAATCAGACTTAGTAATTATACCATCTTTATTAAGTAAAATAATATTTTAATTTTATTCATTATATTTATTTAATAGCATTAAATAACCAGGGTACATCTTTACATTGGCTCTTTATGGCAATAGTAATTTATGCTTATGTGACTACCTAAACTGCTGTCTGTTTTTCCCCTGTTGGAGGTGATGATTTTGATGTTTGAAGATGTTTTAATGCTGCTACACTGAAGTCTGTAATGTGACCACTTCTCTTATTTGTGAAAGCATGCGTGATTGCTTGTGGCTGAGTCCAGTTACAATCTGACTGTTTATTGGGAATATGAAGTCATTTGCAAGCTGATTCTTTTCTAATTATCACTCTGGGATTAAAGTGTTAGTTTACATCTTGGTTTGTATTTATTTGATGTTGCAACATTTGCAATGTGTAAAAGTATAATGCTGATTTTTTTCCATTGTACCCTTTTGGTTACTTATGGTAAATGTTCAATTTAACTATGGAAAGACTGGTCTAGGATTTCTCTGACTATGTATTGGATCATGTGCACTTAATTATGGAAGGTGGATTCCTATGACTGTATATTGGCTCATAAGCACTTAATTAAGGAAGGTGGATTCCGATGACTGTTGTACTGGCTCACAAGTACTTATTAAGGAGGGTGTGAGTGTGTAGCTCTGAGTGACTGGGAGCTGACAGGTCCTGCCAGCCCTTCTCACTGTGATGTCCAGGGTCAGCAAACCATCCATCCTACAGCTGCAGCAGGAGGGGCTCCATCCATGCCTCCATCCATCCATCCTGCAGCTGCAGCCAGTCCCCAAAGGCCCCCCTGCGCTCCCCTCCCCGGTTAATCCTGCCATGTGCCTGCATGCTCAGCAAGGGGGATTACTTTAAGTCTGCATATTTTCATCTTTCCTGGGTCCAGGTCAATTTACTGGCTGGGCACAGTGAGCCAGGGACAGATTGGTGTGGCGTGGTGCAGAAGCAGCCCGCTGAACTTTGATGAAAGGCATCGCATCGATTTGAGATGTTACAATGTTTACAGGTTCTGCTGGATAAATCACATGCAACCCAGGCAAAATGAACAGCCAATTTTTCTTTTTTCCCTGCTTTGTGGCAAGGTGATTATATTTAAGAGAAGTGTAGGAATTTCCATCTTTCCAGTGACACCATATGAGAACCCGCTTAGCACTGAATAGTGACAGCAAATGCTGAAGTGGAAAAAAATATTTTCATCCATCTGCACTAATCTTCTTTTACTCCAAGATTTAACGGGGCGGGGGGTGGGGGGGAATGAGAGAGGGGAATCAGAAAAATCTTAAAAGCTTGGCTTAAGCTTTTAGCTTTGCCAGCTCATTCTCTAGTCAATGAAGAAAAGTGCCAGACTTCTGCATTTGTGGTGAGGATATTGAGATTTTGTTTGAACAGCGATACCTGTGGACTTTATTACCAAAAATAAATAACGAAATAATGCACTCTAAATAGGGCCAGAAGAAGGAAAAAGGCACAGCTGAACAGGACTGCTTCTTTTTTAAAAACAGACTGTGATACACAATATACAACTGGAAAAAGCCTAAATTAGTAACCTGCTGTTGAAAACCTGTACAAGTCTTCTGGTTGTTTCTGTAGCTGCACTGCACAATTTAGGTGTTTCTATGCCATCAAATCTGTGATCACCCCTGTTATTGTGAAGTGCCCAGATCTCTGCACTCAGAGCCCTCCTGCACAGATAACGAGGACAGAAGGATTTAAATATTGCAACTTAAGCTGTCTTTGCTTTTACCTTGATAGATGTCACGTTTCCAAGGACTTTTTCAAATATTTCAAGTATTTGACTCCTTTTTTTTTTTTTAAGATGGAATTAGAACTGAAGGTCTTACGCTTGCTTACTCAGCTAAGAGTCCTTCCTCCCCAGTTGTGAGGCCATCCTTGCAGGCATAAGGAAGTGTTATGTTTTATAGGAGCATGGGCAAATCTTCATAGACTTTTTAGAAAATCAGCTGATAACTGAGAAAAGTTTTGTCACTGTGATACAGAATGAATTAATAACTAAATTGTTGGGAAAGAAAAGAAAAATTGAGAGTGGACAACTTCTCAGAAGTCAGTCTCTCTTCTCCCTCGGGGGGGGGGCAGCTAAAAATATTTCTATATTTTTCTACTTAAAGGAAGAACCAGGCAAGGAACGAGAGGTATGATAACAAGAACAAAAACATCAGTTTAAACTAATCTTTGGCAAATAAATCACCACTCCATATAACGTATTTTAAATGTTGTTTTAGTTGGGGTTTTTTCCCCCCTCGCTACATCTCTGCTCCTTATTCGTGGTACCTGTGGGGGATTTTGCTACATTGCATTCCATTGTATGTATTTCAGTGGATATTTCTGCCTCCTCTTTCTTTCTGGAGAGGAACATAAAAAGCGTTACCTTGAAATGAAGCTTTGAGGCTCCTGGGCATTGTTTTTGGGAGGGTTTTTTATTTGTTTGAGTATTCTTTTTCATCTTCACTAACTAAGAAGCAAAATAATGGGTCAGGTTTAGTGGAACAAGATAGCACAATGCCAGTGTTTATGCATTTAGACAGATAATAAAGCAGCAAGGCAGTGTAAAGGCTAGTTGTGCTTCAGAAAGGCATGAAACTTGAAATCATGCATGTGGAATTAGTACTGGTGAGTTTTGTGATTTTATTTTTTTTCGAAGTAGTAGTCAAGTAGTTTTGAAACAAGACTCCTGTATTTTATCATGTGCAGTAAGTATTTGAGCTTGAGGTTTTTGTCATGAGAAGACACTGCAGATTGCATGTATAGACTGTGAGGTTATATTTTAAAAAATCTTATTTCATGTTAGTCAAGTTGTACTTTTGGTCAACATTATTTATATCATGTGCTTTAACTTGGGTAGCCTGGCTACAAGGTAAAATAATTCAGAATAGGTTATGTACCAACAAAGTGGGCTCATCTTAGCTCATTGTGAATTCCCAGTAAGACTTGGCTATATAATGACAACCCCATTAAAAAAGGGATACTTCTATGCTGTAGTGCCTGTTGGCAAAATAGAACCTTGGGACCTGGTTGATTTTAATATACTGGCTTCTGGTTTGAGAATTTACGTTGTGCCATTACTAAGATACACAGTTTCGGGGCACAAGGGAAATTTCTTTGATTCTTTCTGCACAACTGGATCCACGTGGGGAAACATTTCACACTTTCACACACTAATACCTGCTGTTTATTTTATGTTTTTAAAAGTGACAATATTTAAAGTGCTATTAGCATTGTGACCCACAGTTGGTGGGCCACATTTTCTACTGTGTTTTTATTTTGCTTGGTGAAGTAAAGTTCATACCTAACACAGGATATAGAATTACCCGGTGCTGCCTTTCAGTTGACTACTTAGCCAATCAACTGGTCCCACCCACTGTCCTTTACTAAGAAATTTAGAAATACAGTGTTTTCCTTTGAATGTTTGAAGTAGTAATTCTGTAGTTATTACTGTTCCCTTCTGAAGAGGAATGCAAAGAAAATTGTCTCAAAATGGAATTATGAGGTTTCTGTAATCCACTACCAAGAGTTGGATCACTCACCTCACTTAAGTGCAGGAAGGGAGTCTGATTCCACACCAGCAGGTAAAACCTTTTGCTTTTTTTTGTGGGTTTTTTTTTTTCTTCTTTCTCCACTCCAGGAGGTTTTTGGCTCCTTGAGACCGAGGTGTTGATTGTCTTCTGCCTGTTTTTGTTGCCCAGAGAAATGAGGTTGCCAACCTGACAAGGCAGACTCCCCTGCAATGCAAATGCCTATGGCAGAATTTCATTTGGTCGTTCAGAGAGTCCATCTTACTGTTACCTGAGTTGTTACTTCAGACATCACTTATGCCATCTCCCAGCCCACCATCCTTGCCATGCCCTCCTTTGGATCACACTGAGCTCTTGGAAAGCATTGTCATGCATTCAGGACTTCAAGGTCCAACTCCACAGTAATAAGTGTAATTGCATTTGAAAGAATTTATATTCAGGACACAGAGTGGAAAATTTGGAAGATTTTTTTTTCTTTTATTCCAAAAACTTACAGCAGGTGTGAAGATTTTGATGTGATTTTTTCTTTGTTTTTCAGTGGGGTTTTTTTGGGTGTTGGGGAAGAAGGTGCAGTATCAGCTCAGGACAACAATCTTGATAGTAATAGCCATGTTGGCTTTGATTAAACCACTGCTTACCATATTTGTTTGCATTCGCTAAAAGCTCTGTGAACCTCTATTCTCATTCTTTTAGTTCTAATCTGAGTCTTTGTGCTTTGGGGACAAATAGTCTGAAGGTTGATGTTTTGCCAAAATGAACACTAGAGCACTTGCAAAACGAATTAAAATGAGAACTAACGAAAGCCACTTTACTTCTGAATGAGGAGTCTTTCAAAGAATTTAATGATCTTTAATACATAGTAATTTTCACTTTAGTTAATTTGATTTAACTTGAATTGAATGAAGCTGTACAGACAAGCACCAAGTCCCATTGATTTTCTGTGGGACTCAAGCTATTAAAGTACTTGCAAAAATGATGAGTGCATTTGAAAATGTTGACTGCTCTTGTCCTTGGCTTAAGAAGTACTTCAAAAATATAAGGCTTGGCTTTCTTAGCACCTTCGACAGTTGAGCAGAATTTAACAAATCCACTTCTATTTTAAGCTGTTCTTTCTTGTCACTATGGGACACATCATGGCCATTTGGAAGCTGATGATGCCACTGGCTTGGAATTCTGGTCCAGAAGCTGCAGCCCCCACATATCAAAAGAAGTTATCTGCATAACATAATTAAGTTACTGGAAGAAAGAGTCTAGGAGACATTTTTATTTCTTATGCTTGTAAAAATTAGGTGGGTTGTGGTTTGTTTATTTACACCAATGATGGAGATACTTTTCAGCAGAAATATTGACTTCCATATCTACTGCATAGATATGTCTATCTGTGTCCTGTCTGCTTTATATTTGCATAGTTTTCAGGTGTATGGAAAGTTTATGCACTGTCCTGTTCCTGTTAATGATCATTTTAGTATTTATAATAGGGTTTGTAATGGTCTTTTGCACTGGAGTAGACATTACAGACCTCCAACTACTGCAGGATAGAGTAAGGAGGAACTAACCAGGAACAGATGAAGTTTGTGGTACTGTGTGTAATAAGGGAGGGAATACAGTTAGCTAACAGTTGGCCATGGGTAATTGAATAATTGGACCTACACATGGCTGGAAGGCCATGCTGTTAATTACTAATTTCTTTGCAAGATACAGAGCATCTGCTTGCTTTGTTGAGTTTTAACAGTCAGTGGTTCACAGAACACCTTCTGGGTTGTTTGTTTTGATTCCCTGAGATACTTATCAAAGTAATTTCTATTGTAATAAGCCATGTATCTGGATGCAGTGACTTGAGGATTGTTTGTAGGTTATTACTCTCTAGTATTGCTTTCTGTGGCAAACACAAAAGGTGATGGTGAGTAGGCTCAGAAGGTACCTCGACAGGTCACTTTAGCTATTCCTGTGCCTGAATGTAGAACTTTATCTGAAAATCATTTCTAACCAGAAAATGTGTATCCACCTCAACTCTAAAGATGGATGTTGTGTAATTGTTCAGGTAATCCACTATATGATGTATTATATGGTGTATGTCAGCTTGAAGCACCTTGGCCTCAATGAGATTTGAGATGGGCTTTGTAACTGTAAAACACAGAAGTGGAAAAAACCAAATGGGATTGAATATCACACTTCTTCTGTATATTACTTGTGAGCTTTTATTGTGTAACATCTGTAAATGCTACATTACGAAATGATTGAGTTTCCAAACTTTCAATTTCAAAGCACTTGTCTTTTCTAGATAATGCCGGGAAAAAAAATTGAGAAAGCTCCTTTTTGGCAATATGAATTATTCCCTGCCAGCAGAGCTCTCCCTGGATCAGATGGCAATGAGCTCAGACAAGCAAATAGTGCAAGGAATCAGGTACTCCCCCAGCTGTCCACAAAACAGCACTGGGAGTGGGAAAAAGAGGAGACTTAAATATCTTCAATTAACACTGGACTGATGAGGTGGCTAGAGGAAAGAAAGTGACCATGACCTGATTCTGTGCTTCATGAAGAAGATGAATTTACAAGCGAAATATCTGAGGCTGGGCTATGATTTTTATCAGTCAAGAAAGAAAAGGGGTGGAAAAAACCCCAAACCAATAAACATCTCCCCAACAGCCCCCCAAACTTTGAGCTGAGGCATTTATTCAGACCCTCTTGAAAACAAAATCAAATTAAAACCATTTTGTGATGTGACTGTGAGATAAGACAAAATTGGTTTGTGGATAAAGCATGTTTAATAGATGTTAAATGAGACAATAATATAATTGAAAACACTCATCATAAATTAAATTTCTTCATTTAAAATGATATAGATTTCAATAGATTTTCTTATACTTTTTATATGAGCAATCTCAAAGTCATTAGAAACATAAATGCAGTCAAGGAAGTAAAAATAACAAGGCTTTATCAGTGGCTTCAGATGAGTTGGTTTTGCAATACTTAGTATTTTTTAGAGCCTTTACAGTAGCATTCAATTGCCTGAGCACTTCAGTTATAGCAAAATTCTGTAGATTACAGACCTTATGTTGGATATTTTTTTTTCAAATTATAGCAAACAAGGAGTTGTGATTAGTAAGTGGCTTGTTGAAATTATGGCACAGCTTTCTACAGGAGCTGTAATTTGTAGAGGAGTCTTAACTGTTTTACTGTAATCAGTCTACAGAAGTAAACACTGTGATGCAGCCAAGGCCAAGTCAGTGTGTTTTACCTGTCTTGCTTTCTTTTGTTTTGCTGGTGATTGAAGAATGTCCAGGTATAGTGAGGTACAGAGTGTACAGAATAATGTATGTTGTTAGTGTACAGCACATGTCCAGATTGTTACTGCACCGAAGTAATTGTAAGTCCAATTTAGGTCCAACCCCTTGGCTTTTGTCACTTGCACATAAACATGGATGATAGAGCACACAATATCTTATTTGATTACTGGCACCTTAGAACTATACAGAAGCATACATCCATTTTTTTTTTCTGAAGCTGAGTATTTCATGTTCTCTTGAGGCCTTTCTGGATATGACAGCCACAAAAAATGCAGGCTTTGACAACAGAGAGGGTTTCCTTCCTGCTTGGAGGAAGGGCTGCCTTCTTCAAGCTACACGAAGTTGAACTAGGAGCGGGAATGTAAAAAAAAGAGAAAAGCTATAATCTATTTAATGGTAGGTGCCAGTCTGAAGCAGCATCAACATATTATCACTTAGAACTGAAGCATGATCTCCAGAAAAATCTTCCCTATAAATCCACCTTAATGAACAGCAAACAAAAGTTTGCCAAGGAGGGTAGTGACTGGTTGCTGACAAAACTGTGGTGTGCTACAGCTGCCAAGGCTCCTGCTGGCAAAAGACACAATATGTATTGCTGCAGGTCATATAATGGTAAATGAACATTTACTGCCTCCGTGGCAAGTGGATTGATTATTGTGTCCACCTTCAAACAGGTCTGCCTTTGTTTTACAAGTGAATGTGTTTGCTCCTGCTGTGTTGAAGCCAGAAGATGAGTTCAGATACACAGAGCTCAAAGCAAAGGTAGTGGTGTGTACAGGGGTAGTTTCAGCTTTTACAAAATGCCCTGTCGTATATTTCTAAATGAATGACTGTGTATAAATGTCTATTATTTTTTTCTCATAAACGTGCTTTTATTTTTTCATGGGTCAGTGTACCAAAAAAGTTGATCTAAGATAACGGACAATATATCGTTGCTAATCACTGACTTCATATCATAACCTGGGGTCTGATACAAAAGTCTCTGTTGATAAATACTGTTCAGCTTGTTTAATACATTCTTAATATATTTTATCTTTCTTAGTACAGTTGAGAAAAATAAAAGTGCAAGAAATCCCACTAAAAAAATTTTTCAGTTTGGAGCCTGAGGTGTGCATAACTTGTTTTAACTAAAATGCAACAAGGAGTATGCTGTGCAACCAGAAAGGAAGGAAGGGTGCTGTCAACTGAGAAGGATGGCCAGAGAGATTTCTGGGGTGTGGGAGAAACACCTGTGATTAAATCAGCACAAGCCCTGGTACCACTCAGTCTTTTTTGGGGGGATAAACCACTTCAAATAATGATTGATCTTTAGCCAAGTATAGGTTGGCTCTCCAGCTATTAGCTCTTTTAGGATGTGGGTTGGTGAAGTTCAAATCCCAATTCTGCTTGATTTGGCAGCTTTTTCTCGGGTAAATGCCTACACTGCTGAACTGTTTACTCTTCTACAACAGCAATTCTGCAAAATTCTCAAGGTTTTCATCTTTTCCAATACAGAATGGAAAGTATTTTCCAACTCTTAAATGAAATACAGGTCCTGTTTTTGTGCCAGCCACAATTGTATCTTCTGGCAAGAGTCAGTTTGGACTCCAGTCAGCACCACAATCACGGAGAGCAGAAAAGTGGCCTAAAGCTTGATCTGCCACCCACCTCTGGAGCTGTGTCAGGCATGCCGAGACCTAAGCCCTGCATGTGTTGTGCACGTGTTCCCTTAATTATGTCTGACAGGGAGCTGAGAGATGTTCTGATGAAAAGATTTTCTTAGAACGCAGTTGGGCTTTTTTTCCAGTTAAAGACATTAATACATATCCTTCACGTATTTATCCATATGCATATATACAGATACTTAAATGTACCCTGCAAATCCAAATATTTTTGCAGATTGTGTCTTTGAGCTGGTTGCAGTAAGGCTTTTTTGTTCAAGATCCTACATCGTGTTCTCATATGCTAACATGGAATGTATTTGTCATGTGCAAAATTGGACTCAGGTGCTTGTACTGCAATGAAAACGGCCTAGGACTAAATTATCAGAGGTGTATAAGGAGCTGATGCCTTGCTGTGTCACAGGAAAGCAATTTTTCTCCAGGAAATCTATCTGCCAAATGATTTTTAAATTGTATTAGGTAAGAACCAGGAGCTACATCCAAACGTGTTAGATTTAATTGCTTTAAAAAGTATTTCCAATGTGGAACAACTCTGTCTTGTAGGAAACTGGTAGTAAATTACGTGAGGGAGTGGAGACTCAAACAAAGCAGGGCAACCTTTAGAACAAAGCAAAATAAACGCTTGCCTGGGTCTGTGTCAGTGGGAGGCCACTATAACCCCACAGCAGTTAATTTGTTTAGCATGTTGCTGCTGTTATGCTAATTAGGTATTTCTTGAACCAAAAGACTTGTCAGTTCCAAGTTTCAAAACTTGTTTCTTTTTCTTGGAAAAAAAAAAAAGGCAGATGAAAGTTTCTTGCAAGTGTACAATTCTAGGCTGCCTGTCTCACTGTACCTGGCTCTTGCAGCCGCTATAAAGCTTGCTTTCTTTTTGTATTAAAAACTCTGGTAGCACTATGTCTACCTCAAAAGCACAAAATTAATGGAACTGAATTAAATTATAAGGTTTTTCATGCTTAAATTATATTAATTAAATTAATTAAATTATATATATTATTAAATTATAACTTTGAGGAAGACCTTCTGCTTGCAAGCTGCTTCCTCTAAAGGGGACCCTTCAGAGAGGTGGGTGAATAGTGGAGCCCACTGACTTTTCAAACTTGCAGGATGATGGGTTAGGTGGGAGACATTTACTGTCAAAACATTATTTGGTCTATTCAAAGATAAAGGACTAAAATGCTTTGGTCTTCATATTTTTTGACAAATATTTCTATCTTATCAAGGTAACTTTTTTTTTACATGTTCTGCTGTTGAGCTTTTCTGTTTCTCCTTCTGTATCATGCTTAAACTTCTAGGCATGTATCATTCCACTATGTCAGTTTGGAGGCTTTTTGTATTAGTACCCTAAAAAGGAATTACTTCCGAACTACCCTCAGTCTCAGCATTGGTAGAATTGGGCCAGCTTGCACTTGCAGTGTCAAACTCTAGTTGTTGGCAATGATAAATCTTCATGCCTAGCTCAGTGTTATAGTCACTGTGTCCTCTTGCAGATGTCAAGTTCAGGTGCAGTTGCATATGTCCTCATTCTTGCATGCTGAGGATTTCTGGTTTGGATCTGTGAGTCTCTGTTTGAGGCCTGTAAGCTTTGCACTTTATGTTTACAAGGAAGACATCAATCTCCAGTTATGCCTTATTTGTGGTGCCACAGTGGTGTAAAGCTGGAGCAATATAACTGGTTTAGCTTTTTACCTTGCACAAGGGTAAAGCCATCTGTGTGCTTTCTAAATCTTGTTTTTGAGAATCTCCTTTCTACTGTCTTCCAACACTGCCTCATGGATCCAAAATGGCTTTAATAGCTTCACAACCAGTTGGGCTTTGTAAGAACAGCCTTTGAGCTGGTAAACCTTAGTTTATGTAAAGGACTAGGGCATGAGAAAAATTCTTCTCCATAAAATGTCCTGGCAGCCATCAATTGCCCCACCTATTGGAGGCAAGTGTGAGGCAAAAATGAAGCCAAGTAAGACTGCAGTAGTAGTAATTACCTAGGTGCTTGTTTAACCATGCAGCAAGTAATGAAGTCAGGGACTGTAATGTCACATCAACTGCATTACCTCATTTTCTTCTCTTGCAGACACAGGGAGGTTGAAAATAATGAGCCTGTCTGCCTCTCCCCATACCCCTGAGCACATTGAATCACAAGCACCTTCTTTCTAAAACAAATTTATTTCTTGCCTGCCTCCTTCCCAACAAAGACTTGCCTGTGATGAATACCAGACTTCACAGCATATTTGTCAAAGCAATACACCTGTGAGGGTTCCAGCACAAGATAAATTTTGGCAGGCCAAGGGAGTAGAGGGAGGTACTCGGCGAGGAATAAATCTTGGTGTGTTCCACCAGACTGCGAATGAGCATTCTCCTCCCAAGAATCGCTCTTCTGACAAGTTATGATAAATTACACTCTTTGTTGACACCTTCATCGTGTTATTTATGGCTCGTTAATTGAACCGAAAAGGAAACTTGTAGCACAGCAGGGGTAACATAGAAGACTTCTCCAGTGGGCTGAAACTCAAACCAAAGAACAAAAAACGGAAAGAAAAAAGTAAAGTAATGTATGCCTGTGTGTACTCTTCACTGAAAAAGAACTGGCTGCTGTGAGATACCAGTCCAGAACCATAGCAAGTGCTCTCATTCCTCTCAGAAGTGTTCCTTTTTGGTCCTCTTGGATGTCCCAGTTAGGAGCCTCTGTGTCTGTCTTGTGTTTCCATCTTCAGTCCTTGTGTCTGTGCTTCTGTGCTGAAGCATGGGTTATCAATCCCGTACGAGAGCAAGGTCTAGGCTGTATTCTTGGACCTGATCAGCTCTCACATCCCTAACAGTGGTCTTCCCTGCCCTTTCCTAGTACTCTCTTGCCCAGAGTGAGATGATGATACTATATATGGGTGAAAAAGGATGCTGATGCAACACCCAAAAAAGTATTGTGTTTCTACGGCAACACAAAATCCTGTTCTTTTTGGGCAATCTATGTCTACTAAAGAAAACCACTCATTTGGGGAACCTCCCAGCCCTGTGCCACTGCTAAAGGCACGGCCTCTTTACCAAACATCCTATTGTGGCAGTATGGGTGGGCATTTTCTCTGAGAAGGAGTAGTGTAAACAGGAAAGGGAGAGGTACAGGATCTGAGCGGGTGGCTCTCTACACTTGTTGTGCAAGACTTGTCTGCAGGAAATGTGGCTGAAATAATTGTGGGGGATGATAAAAGAAAGAACAAAACCTTCTTCAGCAGATAAATACTGAGGCAGACAAACTTGCTTCTATGAAGAATTGTAGATTTGATACTGAGTCTGAAATTGCCCTAACAAGATATATCCTAAAAGCAAATTCTTAAAACAGTTAGTGAGTGACAGGTGCCTTGGTAGTGAGGTGTAGAAGTGAGTGTCAGGAGATCTAATATTCACTCTTACATAGTTCCTTAACCAGCTTTGTAGACATAGTCAAACCTTGAATCTCATGACTTTGTATGGGTCTTCTCTCAAGTGTGAAATAAAGCTTTTACATTTCCCTTAGTTAGAGAACGAGCAAGTGGTTCAGCAGGGACAGTTTAACCAAGTAACACAGATCCTGAAAATGAATTCTTCCTCTGACAGCTTTCCAGCCTCCCAAGTGAAATACAGGCAGAGTTTCTTTACGTTCCCCTTTAAAGGATTTCCTGGGTATAGAGGTGGCCTCTCCTGTGTGTTCTGTTAGTGAGGAAGACACTGTATTTTGCCAAAGTCTTGGTAAGTGATATCCAGTTCTTATGTATGCAGCTCCCCGTTGTTACCTGCTGGAAGACTGGTCATGTCCCTGAGTTGAAAAGCGGTCTCTGACAGGAACTGTGGTAACAGTCTCCAGCTTTCTGTTTCACCTCCATGCTGGATGTGCAGCCTGTGGGCAGTGCTGTGTGCTGACCATGGCACAGCTCTTGGCTGGAAGGCTTGGCTGTTTCAGGGATGATGCTGCAACTGTACAGAGTGTAGCTGTGGGTTGTGTCTCAGGGAAGCGTGCTGGAACTTTGGAGCTAGCATGGAAACAGGATGGCAGATTGTAGCGGAGCAAGGCCCCACATCCCGCTCCCTGCTGGTCCTTCCATTCCCCTTGGAACCCTCTCTTCTCTCAAAGGCTGCAGTGCTCCCTGGGCTGTTGGTGAGAACAGCATCAGCGCTGCCTCTGTCGGGATTGTTTTCCTCTCTCCTGCATGATGTTAATAAAAGAGTTAATGCAGTGTAGTGGCGCTGTGCGTGTGGAGGCAGTGGGAATACTCTATTTATAGCGCTGCTCTCCGTTAGCTCCCAGGGAATTGTCTCCTGCTACTGCAGGAAAAGCCTCAGAGTACGATCCCAGTGCGGGAGGGGGGAGTAAAGACTGCTGCCACTTAGCATGGGGCTCCTCTCCTGCCTGCACCATGTCCTGTGGGCCTTGGAGCCTCTTTGTGTCCTCCTGGCAGGAGCGAGGCTGGGAGATGGTGCTTCCTGCTCTGAGTGGCTCATTCCTTTCTGCAGGACTGCCCAGAAACAGGTACTGCTGTTTCATTTCCCTGTGGGGTTTTGATGCCTTTTTCTTCAAGTTTATGTAAAAGCAGTATAATTGGGCTTGTAATCATAACAAAGATGAACTTCTAAGGATTTTTTTGTTGTTGTTTGGATTTGAAGAACAGGATCATTAAGAGTAAGGGAGCATCAGACCCAAAATATAAGGTCCTTTGCTCGGTTTCAAATGGTAGCTCAGCCCCATGGTAAGGGGCAGCAGCCTCTGTTGGTTCCATTTTTGTGCTGAATTCCTCAGTTACAAAAGCCAGTGCTGTCAATAAGAATGCAATAACCAGCATAGCTCCTGGTCTGAAGGGGTTTCAATTTATCACTTAATCTGTTACTGGAATCTTTCTCTCACCCCACAACAAGCAAAACCTCTGAGGAAAAACCCACATGCAGGAATTTGCTTGGGTTTGCCACCCTCTAGAGCAGGAGTTCCACACTGGATAGGTTTCATTTTTAAATATTGAAAAATGGTTTTACATTTTGGACTGAAACGTGGTCTGCAGGATAAAGAGATTTCTTAAGGATCTGTCCAGTGCTGGAAAGCATCCTGATGCCTTCTTGCTTACCCTTCTTCTTTTGTGTAGCAACTTAAATGTAAGTGTTGCTTTTACAGGTCTGTGCTTCACACCATTGGCCATATTGCTAAAATATTAACAGCTACTTCTGGAGCCAGGAAATGGACACTTGCAGGTTGAGCGTGAACAAAGAGGAGGAAACCACATGGATAGGAAAAGTCTGAGAGAAATAAAGTAAATAGGTAAAAAAGTTTGCTGTAGGTAGGCAAATTTCAGCCATCGGTTTTGAAAACATCTGTAACAACACCCAGTTCTACTAGATTAGGATAGAGCCACCTCCAGCACAGCATCCTGCTTCCCCATCTCCATCTTTTGGTTGGGAGCTCAGTGTTGAGAAGTCTCTTTTGTTATTTTGTAGTTGTGACCTTCCTGTAGCATTTTCTTCCCAGCCAGCTGATTTTCATTTTCAGTTGCAAGGCTTTGCAATTTATTTTTCTTTACGTTACCAACGGATTAAACATTACAGTGCTTTTTTTGAAGTATTCACTCAGATAATCTTTCACATTTCTTAATCTTTGACTATAAACTACTTGTAATAATATAGGTCCCGTTATAAGCACAAGAAGCAGGTTCAAGAGGTGCTTTCACAGAAATAGCCTTGAGGAGCTGCTGCTTACTTTTCACTTGAGCCTTCCCTGATTGTCAGTTTTTGAGGTTTTGAGTAAACATTCGTTTTGGCTCACTGCTGCAACCATTGGTATAAACTTGCAGTGTGTCATGGTGGGAGTGTGGTAGTATATCTGTTTGAGATAAGAAGCTCTAGTGAAATAATTCTAGTTCAATGCTTCATTCAAGTTCATTTATACCAACTTTTTTTTTCTTTCTTGATGAGACTCAAAATTCACATATGGTTCAGTCTTTGTTCCCAGTAGGCAGAATCTGGAAATATTTTTTCTTATCATGAATTTTCCTGTTCAGCCTTTCACTGCTTTGAGATAATTGTGGATTTTCCAATTTTTATTTTTTATTGATCATACTATTAGCACATTTGAATTGATATTCTGCATATCAATGTATGTGCCCATTGCTTCATTTCCAGATGTTGATACAAAAGCTTAGCCATCACAGCATGGAAAGACAGCACCATCTCTTGAGCTCCCAAGACTGTAATCATGTGAGTCTCCCTGAACTAACTCTCTCAAACAAGGCTGTGGACTACAAACTGAAGATAACTCAGGAAAAACAGTTCACAGAGTTTATGTAGCCTAATGGCCTTTAATTCCTGCATCACTTGCTCAAATAAATGAGGTAGATCGAGACAGAAACACGTCTATGTCTCGAATATTGAAGCTGCTTTTTTCCGTGAGCTTACACAGCTCTGGCCACGCTGTTGTTTCTGTGACATAGAGACCAAGTACTGTGTGGTAATGAACATGCCAGGAAGAAGGGTGGTTGTAGCACTGTCTTCAAATTCAGCAATTAAGGTTTAAAATAAAAATAATTTTTCTTTTTATGCACTAAAATTTTTCAATGGAGGGGGTAGCATTTGAGCAGTTGTGTCATCCTTGGTAACAAATAGTGGGCAGAATCAGCAACTTTAATCAGCTCATGGGAGGTAAGCGCCACCCACACCACAAAATATTGGCTTTGCTCTCTGGCTTTCTGCACTGTTGTTCTTTGTTGATTACAAAGCCAAAGGAGAATGGAAAAACAACCTCCAAGTCACTCTTACATAATACTTTGTTTTGCAAGGGTTCTACTAATCATGTCAATAAGGAGCCCCTAGTTTTTGATAATTACATTGGAAATGCCCAGTTTGTACATAGTAATTCCAACTATAATTACCATGAAATTATATAACTACAAATTACCCTGTCATGTGGATGGACTAAATAAGCATGTACAGTACCTGCTCTGTGATAACAAATTAGAATTACATGGTTGGTTAACTAGCAGTAATATGAGATTTTTGAAGTGGCCAACCAAGCTGGCTCATTATGTGAGGAGAAAGTGTTGGGGTTTTTGCTGATGCTTGGTTTAGATTTTAAAATAATTGATTATTTATTTTATGAGACTTCCTTATGAGGCTAAAAAAAAGTATTAAAAAAAATCAATGGCTCAGGATTTGTTTTTAATGGACATTGATATTTTATTGGATCCATTTGCTTGGTCACTGCCAGGTGCTTTGTTTCTTCATCTGGGTACCTGCTACTGCTTGTGGGATGTTACCTGTTTGATTTGGGGTTTTTTTAGTGAATTCTAACTTGATGTGTTAGAGAAAGATTGCTTTTCCTTTTTTTTTTTTTAATCAAAGAACATTTTTTCCATTTCCAGCTAAAAAAAGTTGATGGATAAAGAGTTGGGAGAGTTTGTATACACGTACAGTCTTTTTCTTTCATTAGTTTTTTATTTCAGGAAGAGGAAAATCAGGTCTGAAACTCACATACCTGACAAAACAGGCTCTTCATTGTTTCAGAATTCCCTTTCAAAACATCCATACTGTAGTTATTGCTTACAGACAAACTAGAAATAACATTGGCCTTTGGCACTTGCACTCAACCTCTGTCATGACAGGATAGGAAAGAAAAGCAGGCCTGGAAACCAGAGAATGATGATAGTGGGTCATTTGAAAGCCTGGCTGGTCTAGAACTGCAGCACTTTAAAGGACAACTGCCCAGCAAAGTGACCTCGCGTCGCACGGATGGAGCAAGGCTGGCGTTGGGAAGAGCCTTCACGGCTCTGTGCCCCGGGAGCGCTGGTGTTGTACGTCTGTAGCCACGCAGAAACAAAGGTACCCTTGAGAACGCCTTCGCATCGCAGCAGACAAAGCACGGGGTGCGGGAAGAGAGCGAGCCAAGGCTCCCGCGCGCGGACGCTGGCGGCCCAGCCCGGCGCTGCCCGCCGCGGCCGCCAGGTGGCAGCAGGAAGGTGCAGCCGAGGGCGGCGCTCCCGGGGCCGGGGCCGGGGCCGCCCGTGGGGCCACTGCCCGCAAAAAAACCCGAATCGCTGCGGTCAGAACGTGGGTTTCAATGTCGGACTGGACCTACTTATGGAACCAGTCCGGGCGAAGGTTTAATCTGTCTCTTTAATATGCTTGTCTCATTTTTATTTAATTGCTTTTAATATTGGAGTATAATCTGATGATGGAAAAGATTGTGTCTCTCAGGACCTACAGTTCTTTTATTGAAGCTTAGAACTGTTCCTCTTCCAGTGATAACTGAGTCTTCGTGCAAAGATCCGAGAAACCATTCTTGCAATCTGCAGAGAAATGCATAATGGAGAATAAAACGTTTCATTTCCCCCCCCTAAGCCACACAATTGCAAAAGCTGAGCTTTCTCCAGTTGACTTTAAATTAATTCTCATGTCTTGATTTCTGATTTCTTGTTTCTTTCTCCACCTACAGGAGGGGGGAAATTGTCAAAGAGGTTTAAAACCTCGGCTCTTAGTTTTTATCTAAGTGTTTTTGTTTCTTGCTGAATCTAGTATCCTTTCTTATGAGGGAAATACCTTCATGGAAACAAGTAGCTCCAGCTGAAGCTTGCCTTGTTCCATACAATAGCAACTCCAAATGCATGGCTTCAATTCACAGTAGTTTGTTTGTTTTTCTGGCAGCCACGTTTGCCAGTAGCAGTGGGAGATAAAAATTAATAGTAATAGGTTTAAACAGTATCCCGACGGATTAGGAGAGGAATCTAGAATAACCTTTGGAAATGGTCATCCTTGCTGTCCAAACCCAGAATTTATAGGCACTGCTTTCAGTGTGTGCCTTGATTACTTAGGCACTGCTCTTTTTGTTTCAAGCAGATGTGAATTGTGTTACATGCTTAAAAAAATAAATAACACAGGAATTCTTAGCCTGGAAATTATTCACGTTTCTGGGGTTTTTCCTTGTTTGTTGTCTATCTTCTGTTTTTCTTTTAGTAGGTCCACCATGTCTTTTTATGTCTGTCATTCAACTAAATACTGTACAAGTCAGTAGGAAATATTCAGAGATTCATGCTGGGAGTGTATTTTAAATATCCTTTATGGTGTGAATAAACATGATGAGGTATATCTGAAATTGCCCAGGGAGTCTGGCTAGCATGCAGTGTTTATGGACATGAATAATCGTAATTAAATGTTTTCCATTCTCAAATTGTCCCTTTTCTCTTCTTTGTGTCATCTCTAAACAATCCATCTTTCAGAAGGTGCTGACTGGGAACTTACCAGCAGAGCAGTTTCTCATGACTGTTGTTTGGTAATTGGAACATCTCAGAAAGCTTCTGTGAGAGCTTGTGGTAATTTTGGTCACACTGAATGAGATAATTCAGCAATGAGCCAGGTTTTTTTAGCTGGCTCGGTGCTCAAACTCTCAACAAGGTCAAGGATTGAATTTAGGTTGATTTTTCAACTTAAAAAGCCACCAAGCCATAATTGTTTAGATTATTTAAAGTATCAGAAAAAAATGTTTTCAGACAATTTTACTGCACAGAACTTGTTTGATATCCTGAGCTGTTTGATTGTTTTGTTTTGTTTGGGGTTTCTTAACTTGTTTGATTACCTCAAATCTGTTAAGAGATGTGGTAAAAAGGTACTTGATTAATGGGGTTTTAATCTGGAAAGGAGGATGTTTTCATCCCTTGTTAGTTTGTTTTAAATGTTAAATAATGGTTACTTCAGATACCTGCTGATGTGAGATTTATGTAAGAAGCACAAAAAATTTTTCTTCCACAAAACCAGTCACATTTCTCTTACAAGTGGGAGATTTCTGTGCAACAGATCCCTGTTCACCGAACACGTTTTTAGGGCACGTGTTCTTAGTCACTTCTGCTCAAATGTGAAGACTTTCTTGATTTCATGAGTATTACTGATGAAAGTCCTTCTGAGAGAAGTAAGTTACTTGTTTAGGACTACAAGGTGTTGTGTGATCCTTATCCGAAGGAGGTTTTTGAACTCTGTGCAGTCTCCAGTATTCTTTCAACATGGTAGCATAGTTTCCCCTCCACAAATTCGTATTCTAGTACCTAGGGGCATGTTATATTTACTTGCTATTCTAAAACTTTACTCATTCAGATTTAATAGAAAATTTCTTGCACTGCAAGACTGTGTAAATACCTACCAAGCATCCATGGCTTAGTAATCCCAAAGGAAGCCAAGAACATAAAAGAGCAGCACTTTTCCAGATGTATTTATTGTGGTCTTGTGTTCTTCCTATAATTTTAGTGCATTAGCGTCCTATTAAAGCAAATAATTTTACTCTTACTTAACTTTGCTTCTTCTTACTTTGAGCCTAAATATCACCAAAATTACAGTTAGCTGGCCCATTTGGCATTTAGTGAAATAACATTATAAAATGGTAGATTAAAATTGAACAGGCAACCTAATGAATGAGAACAGAAGTAGAAGGAGTGAAACTCCAGAACACTTCCAGTTAGTTTGTATCAGGGGACTGATTCTGTCCAGCCTCTCACGGAGTGGGATAGAAATATTTATGTTCCTTGACAGTTTTGCACTGTATACTGTGCCAAACCTGTGGAATCATTATGCTGAATTACAGAACTATAAGCAGGGAAGCAACTGGCATTGTTTGCAAATTGTTATGGAGTCTGAAGGTTATTCTCTGACAGAACACTTGTAAACAGCTTGAAAATAATAAACAGCAAAATACATGTAACTGTCACAGGAAAAGTAACCAGTATCTGACAACTACTTACATTGTTTCTACAATACTGACACTTCTCATTTCCCTCATTTGTTGCTCTTTTAGACCAACAAAGATATTCTGTACTTCTTGTTCTAGTAATTCATTTTTTCATGTTGCTGCCATGACTTTATTATTTTGATATTCCACTGTGTTTGCAAAGGTAGGTGCAAGAGCTAAGAACATGTACAAGTACCAATCAGCTGCTATTGCTTTAGCTGAGTGTATCTCTGGTGTGAAGGCTGGCATGCCTAGGTGGCTCCTCTCAATAAAAGAGATGTGGACTTGCATATGACTCATTGATTTAATTTTTTGCAGTTATTTTAAGTCCTTTAATTTCTCATGTTAAGGATTCACTTTGAGTTTGTCTATATTGCACTTTGTCTTCTCTTCTGTCCCCTTTTCTTTCCATGCACACAATTCTCTATGCTGACCCCTGCTTGCAGGCAGGTCTAACTAAAACTGCCAGTACCCTGAGCTGGGCAAGAAACCCCACTTCTACTCTGCCAAGTATCTAGACTCCTCTCCAAGGAACAGACAGCCTATAGCATACAAACACGTGGCCTAAGCTAATGAGAAGTATCAGAATGCTCCCAGCTTACTGTAACATTGAGATGTTCTCCTGGAAGGCATAGCAAGGAAAAACGCTTCACAGTTCCTGGAGAGAGAGGGAGAGAGAGAGATTGACAGGAACCTGAGTGAGTTTTCTGAGGTGACTGTAGTACCTAATCCAAGGCAGCTCTGTGCTTGGGGAAGGACAGACTAATCATCTGAGCTAAGTCTATAATGAAAGTGTGATTTAGAGAGACTGAAAACTGAATAGCTGCTTGCTGATGAAAACAGGATGGTACACACTCAAAGCTTGACTGTACTTCACTAACTCGCTATGTATCACAAGATGTTTCATTTAAAATCTAGGACAGTGGGGTTTTTCTCTTGAAGTCTGTGTTAGGGAAGACATAATTATTAATGCTTCAGAAAATTATTTATCAAATGTTCTGAAATGTATGTTAACTTAGTGATGAATCAGAAAATATCTGAAGTTCACGGTTTATTCCTCAGACATAGAATCAGCTTATGGACTTACCCAAGGAGAATTCTCTGTTGATTTCTTGTTTTTAAGGCACAATAGCCAGGAATTGTCACTGTTTTGATGAATCCTAATATGCCTTTTGCTGTTCAGATAAGTCAATCAAGCAGGGGCTCCTGGGATTGTGTGTTGTTCTGGTAAGGGTGCAAGGTAACATCTTTAAATATGTGGTATTTTGAAGTATCTTGTCAAGGAATCAAGTTCTTCAGAAGAACTCTTAACTTCTAAATCTTAAGTTAGGCAACTGATATCATTCCTCAGTGAAGCAGTTTATTAGCAGAGATGGCAGAGAGAAAATGTCTGAACAGTTAGAATTTGGAACTTCTAAATGGCTAAAATATTTGTTGTCAACATCTTTAACCAGCAAAGGAAGCATTTTAAGCTGATTTCCCTTAGAGATGCCTAAAGTAGCATATAACTTAAAATGTATGGTACGAACAGAAGTAGCCAAGGAATGTCTAGTGCTTCTTGTAGAGTCCCTCTGAGGCTTGGCATTCAGACCTACAATTAGAATAAAACTATAATGTTGTAGTTAATTGATAGTTTTGTCTTCCTATTGATTTCTCGTGACTAGGGAAGGATGCCTGTAACTCCACAGCCTAGCATTTACTAGTTCATTTAGTTGCATCTGTTGGAAATGTCTCAGGAAGTTTAAGGATAAGCTGTAGAATTCAGGCTGCAAAAAAAATTAGCTTGTAGCAGTACATATTGTTTATATTTTTCTAATAAGTTTTATTTGAGTTATTAATGAAAACCACCTCATAAAATTATAAAAGATATGAACAGCTCATGAAAAATCTTTACAACTTGTATTCGAGCAAGTGCTTAGGGAATACTGCAAAGAGTTCCTTAATATATGGGGATTAAAGCAGTACCTTTTGCAAATTCTTCATATTTCTGATTTTTCATTTCCAGTAGGTGTTCAAGCGTATGGATTGGTGGAGCAGCCAAGATCCTGAAGAGATGTCTGTTTCCATTTTAAAGATTCCATAAAAATATTGCAAATGCTAGTGCTTCTGTTAGCTGCATTAGTTTATATGTTGTGTCCTCTTCAGACAGGAGGAATAGGTTTATGTGGTACAACGTGTTCCTGATTTTGTCATGCCTATATAATAGTGACACTGACCACTTGGAGACTCTTGTTTGCTGATAGTCTCTTGGCCATCATTAGCCAGTTCAGCTTGTGTTCCCAAGATCTTCAGACGCAAGATTTTTTAAGAAAGAACCTGTATGTTTCATAATTATTTAAGGTGTTAAAATGGAGAAGCCACAAGGTCTAACGTTTTGAATTTTGTTCTTCTCATTAACAAGATTTGGATATTTCATGCATCAGTATTTTCACCAGCAGCATTTGCATGTGATTAAAGAATGTCTTCATATGTTCCAGAATTGTTAAGTGAGCCAACTAATCACCAGTGCTGAACTTAGTGACCTATTCATGATCAGTCCCTAGATGTTCTTTTCAATAGTAACAAGAAATAGCAAGAGGTTACTGTTGTTAAATCAGTTGTATTTATAAGCTATTTTTCTTTCTATGTTGAGCCGTACACTGGAACGGTTCTGCATTGCAGTTTGGACTCTTCTGTGCATTTCAAGATGTTAATGATAAAAATATATTGCATGAGATACGGCAAAAAAAACAGCAGGAATTTAATATTCAGATCATGGACTCAGACAGCTAAATCTATTAGACTCTTGTGTTTGCTTGATTGGATGAATCCAGGGTGTGATATCATCTACAAGTTTATGGCTTTTAGAAGTAGCTGAAGATTGGTGCAACTACTTGCATTGTCCATCTGGTTGTGTAAGTCTTCCTTCCTATGCCACACTGCTTGACCAGTAAGTGACACAGTGCAGCAGTGCACTGGTAATCTGGCTGGCTGCAGTGGATGAGAACTTTCCGTATGCAGTAGCAGTTTCAAGAGAAATTTCCCTTTCTACTTAGGAAGTACTGCCAATTCCATGATAAAAAAGGTTCCAATTCTGTGAACAGCCACCTCTTTTTTTTTTTTTTTTCCCCTAATGGCATACATGTTGCATAGAAACAAAACCATTCTTTGCTTTTGAGTTAAACCAACTATTGATTAGTCGTTGTGATGGGACATAATTTGCCAACCTAAGGCTTTTATATGTTCTTTTCTGACAGGGAATTGCTGTAATGAAAAGAAAATTGGGTGCTGGAAACTGTTTGGGGACCATATTTGAAAAACATAAACATTGGCAAATGAGGGGGTCGGTTCATAAGCCAACCATTGAAATGATTTTCTGTCTCTCTATTGATCAGTGCTAAGGGCATACATACAGTCCAGAGAAGCTTGGTAAATTCCAATCAGAAAAGCATTTGGGAGAATCACACATACTGTTCCAGTCCAGGAAGTGAACGTGCTCATGCTGACACACTCTGGCCCGTTGCTGTGGACGCAGAAATCCTGGGTTGTTTCTAATGCCTGTTGATTGCAGTTATTTACTTCACAGCAGCTCCGAGTGACACAGATGCTGCATCCTAGTAGTGATGTAAGCTCAAGTGACAAGTCAAAATAAAAGACTTGTCCAAATTACTTTAAGACAATAAACACGAGGACTCCTCACTGACAGCATGTTAAATGTTAATTTCTCAAACTGTGAGTTTGAAATGCTTTGATGTGTGTCAAGATTCTGACTATTTAAAACCAATCTTACACAAAAATTTCATATAGACTGAAAGAGCAAATGTTGACTGTATGACTTGCGAGGAAGACTCTGTAGTTTTTCTGCATTAATAAAAAATCCCAATATCTAATTCTGTGTATTCCCCAGACAATGTGGGCTATTATTTGAAATATGTAGCTGGCTCAAAGTTTGCTAATTGCCTCTCATTGATGCTAGGCAAATGTTCCTAAAGGTACTGTCCTAGCCAATAATTATAGCAGTGAAATGAGGACTGAATCAATGTTGTTGCTCTAATAGTTGCTAAATGCTGTATTTGCTGTGAAAAGCAGAGCTTTTATAAAAACAAAAGGGAAGAAATAGAATCTGTCTTCTGAAGAAGGCAGTGCTATTCAGACACCCCTTCTGAGAGGGAGGAAAGTATATTTTCTAAGATCTTCTGATACTAAGGCCCTTTTACTGCTGTTGAGAGAAAAACATCTGACAGAGGATTTAGCTTCTGCTAATCCTTAAGGGACTTGTTTTGACAGAATCTTTATAGAAGATTTTCTCAGTAACTTCTGATTTGTTATGAAAAAGAAATTACTGATTTGTCCTCAAGCACCTTTTTGATGCGTGTTTGTTAATGAAGTTCATGTATATACAGGAATGGGGAAGAAAAGCCAGTTTGAATTGTTTACTGTGAAAAAGCAGGAAGATTTGGATTTTCCTGGATCTCCAGTTCACTTTCTAGCCCAGAGGGTTCTTAGAGTCTGGATTTCATTTAATGTGTTATGTGGTCTGCTCAGCAGTTTGTGCAAATGGATCTAGTTCTTGACAGTGGACTCTGTAATTTTGGTTGCTCTTTCTAAGCATAAAGGCTTTTCATTGTGTTCAGAGTAATGCCCACTATTAGATTTCAATCCTTTTTCTGGTATTTTGCACAGGTAACCAGAAAGTCCTGGTTTTATGGTGGTTGTGAAGCCAAATTTGTTCTCTTTTTATGAAGAACTCAAATATCCAGCTCTGTGTCCTATTTCAAAATCCAAGACAGCACTAAGGATCCACAGCGAACGGCTCAGCTATGCCAGCTCTGGGGCTGTGCATGTGTGCTCATCGTACACAGTAATCTAGGAACACAGGGCTGCATTACCAATATTGTCTGAGTCTAATAAAAAGGTGTCATGCTGCTTAGCTCAAAAGACCTTGGATCACATTCACATGAACTCCCGTCGTCCTCCCGCCAAACTGTCTGGTCCCTGATCTAGAGGAACCGTCTCTGTAGTTGACACTGTACTTGATTCATCTTCTGGCTTTGCTTCAGAAAACAAGTATTACTGTTAACCAGTGTTAATATTAACAGTAACTTTTTCCCCTACTAATCTAAATAAACCCAAAAATTATAGAGCTTACTGGAGTGATAAGAAAACTGTGTTTCAAAAGCAAGCCTCTAAACCTCTTCAATTTATTTCAACTATTAGTTCTTAAATGTTTTCTTTAATTCTAATGAATGTACTTAGTCTAAATCAACAGAGTTTGTGCTTGCTGCACAGATTATCCAAACCATTTCAGCAGCAAATCACATTAACTTCTATGAAATACAATAATGTAATGCTTGTATCTTGGAGCATAGTGTAATTTTTTTTCTGTAATGGCAGAGAAATGCATAACTCTCTAAAGTTCTGCAAAATTTTAAGAAAAAGATACCCAGTTCAGGGACAACTGAAGTGACTGCCATTAAATAGCCCAGATCTCGCCCACAACTTGTTTTTGTCAGTGACCCAACAGATGATCACTGTGATAAATACCATGCTGTTGGAATTTCACATCTGGAGGGTAAACGGTTTGATTTATTTTGGCAAAGAATGTGGTTAAATTGGGGAAAAATACAGTTATTTGTTTATAATAAAGGATAGTTTTTGTGATAAAAATTTCTTGTCACAGCTGTCTAAGACTAAAGAGGCAATTAAGGATCTCCTCTGCCCTCTGTTACCATTTTTATTCTTTCCTGACTTTCTGCTCTTGGAGAAAAGAGTAGTTTCTTTTACTTAGACTAATAAACCTTACAAGAGACAGCTTGCAGAGCTCATTCTGATCAAGTTGTCTAGAAATCTCTTGAGGGAATGAGCTTCTGGTAAAATACCAGGTATTTCTCACTTCTGGCAGTTCTGGAAATGTTCTGAAAAAAGCTGTTCTGAACTATTATGGAAATTACTGTGGTGGAGCTGGAACACAGATACGCAAATAGCTACTTTTGAGTAAAAAGTAACTATGAAGAAAACCTGCCGTTTTAGAATCCTCAGGGAGGGTTCTCTAATTCTTACGAAGAAGTGGGAGAAGTAGCCTCTTTTTTTTTTTTTCTGAAATATTTGCTTTTAAAATGAAGAAAGCTACCTTCACACAGAGGTCTGTTAAAGTGCCCACAAGTGGTTTTAGTGGAAGAGAAAAAGAACGTTGTGCTTCCAGCACACTGCCCTCATACAGGTCCGAACAGCTTGCTGTGTTAGCTGGGCTTTCCACAGCTGCCATTCAAAAAAAAAACAAAAAAAACAGGCAACTGCTGGATGGAGAAGATGTGAGGAAATATGGAGCCTGTTCCTACAAGATGAAATTTGCCATTTTAGGAATAATGCAGGGTCCCAGTTCCAGCAGGTATAGCCTACGCTGTCTCTCAGCTCCAATTAACAAGAATTAGGATGAAATGTAGGAAGAACTGCAGATGTGTTACCGACTGTTTCTGTAAAATAAACTGTTGTGTGAATAATGTAGTAGACTCCAACTTAGTTGTGGTAACTTCCAGTGATACTAGTTAATCTTGATTCATTTGTTTTAATTTGGTCAAGTCACATATAGTTGTCTAATACCTTAAAGAAGGAAGAGGTGAAGAGGAGGAAGCCTACTTTTGTTTAGTTATGTTGATAAAATGCAACATCATATTTTTTTAAATAAAGGGAAAAATGTGGAAAATTATGAAGAAAAACTATCTGGCATGTGTTTGCATGTGGCCTCTGCAAAGCTGTTTGAAAAAGCCAGTGAACTGGTTACAGCACCAGAGTTGCAATATAACAGTTCCAAGACAGACTAATAGGAAGTGCTTGAAATGCATGTATTGATGATCGGGAGCATTGGCTCTACTACTTACAGGATCCTTCAAAAGAAACAGTAGAATATATTTGTGCTCCATGTTGCTCCAAATACTATTTTTCAGTAGCCTTGGCATCTAACTTAGTCTGACTGATTGATTGTACCCTTCAGATTGATTTTACCACACTACCACAGGCCCTGAGGATATGCAGCATAATTGTGCTGCTTTTGGTTTATGATGGGTGCTTTATTTCTTTTACAATCACCCACAGGTTGGTCTCCACTACCTGTTTGTCCTTCTGAGTATGAAGGAAGTGGTCCTCAGAGACTGAGGGAGGAATGGATAGCCTTTCCTTATCTCCTCCTGGCCATGAGAGTCAGTTCCCATGGGTTTACAGCTGTCTTCCTCCTTCTTCTCCCGGTGCTGGGCTTCTCCAGTCCCTCATTATGGTCAGACATTTGATCCTGAATTGTATAAAACAACTGGATGAGAAAAACAACTTTTGATCTGCATTTTTTTTAACTTTAGTAATGTTAATCTTGCTTCAATGCACAAAGCTTTATTTCTGTGTCCTTCTTTTTTCCTTAGTGCCTTTGCTTTTAGCGTTTGCAGTGTTCATCAGTCCTATCAACCAGTGCAGTTCATGAGGAATTTGCTCCTTCTTACTCTTGTTATTCATGAAAGTATGTGTCCTGACAGAGTTGGGATGCAAAGTTAGGTTGGAACTTGCAGCTCTCCTACACTGCAAATAAATGGATTGTCACCAAGTCACAGGTATTCACAGGATGATGAACATAATTATGAAAATGGCAAAAATAATGGTAAAAAATAATGCAAGTTTTGAGTATTCTGATAACATTTCTAGTACTATAATTGATTCAAAGAGGTTTTTGGTCAGTTGCCTCATGAATAGTCTTTGGACAGGACCACTGTAGGACACCAGTGTGTTGAGAAAGCATCTTTTTTTATTTGTTTAAGAATAAATATTTGATTGTGTATATGCTTTGAGAGGGCCTTAAATATCATCAGATGTAAAATGAATGTTTATGTCTTGCAAATTAAAAGAATTAAGGGAGAAATATGATTTTAGTTGATTACTTTAGGCCATTCACAGCTTCTACTTGAAACAACAAACTCTATCTTTAATCTCTAACAGAATTCATTTTGTAAACGTGAAGTTACAAGGGATCAAAACAAAAGCATAGGACGCAAACTGCGATGTTACATTTGTTTAGAGATTGTTCCTCACTTTACAGACAATCACTTTCCAGTTCATTAAATCAGTCCATAAACTATTAATTACACAGCACTGGGCTGATAATATTGTAAAGAGGTTATAATGGGAGTTAAGGGCAAAGTCCTCAATGTCAGAAAATGCTGTCGGTTTGTATCTCACACAACATGGTATTTTTTTTACTGTGTTCTGCCTAAGAACCGTATGTAGGTGAAAAAGAGGTGGAGGGCTGGAAAAATGTCTTTGTGAGGCGTAGTTGATAAATGGTGTTGTGCATGGTTTGGATGGCTGTGCTCTCTTACAGAAAGTAGTCCTCCTAAAGCATTTAATATATCATGTAGATCAAGCCTTCAAGTACTGTGGACTTTGTATTGTGAAGTGAATAATAGCTACAGCTTGCTAGGGCACCAGTTCAATGCAGGTCATGTATTTAGAGCACATTGCACTTGAGAGCTGAGCTCAAAAGCTTAGCAGCAGACTTCCCAAAATCTGCTTGAGTGGCCTTGAACAATATTGAATCATAACTCAAAGCTTTTACTTTCAAAAAACTTTTTTTTACCCTAAAAGAGCTCTCTGCTTCTAAAAATAGAATGGGGCCAAAATCGTCAAGATTTTTATTGAATTGTCAGACATTCTGAATTGTTCCATCCCTACCAGGTATTGCTCCTGGGAGTATCATTGAAAGGGTAGTCAGTATTCCAACAGGTAACGTATTGTATCTGATGTTATCTGGAAAAGTCCTTCAAAACATACAGGAATAGTTACTTCTATAGAAAAGTTGATATAAATTCTATCCACGGAGCATTAGAGGTCTGGTACTGCACTGTGATTCTTTATCCATTTGTTTTATCTTTGAAGTATCACTTTGTGGCAGTGTCCCAGTCATTTGAGCTTTGTTTTGCTTAATATAACTTGAATTGCAGAAGTGACTGCTTCTGCAGAGTTAATTTGACAGAAACTGTCTAGACTTGTATTTTTTTTTATTATAGTATGAAGATTAAAATGAGTAACTACATGCTTATCATTTCCCTTGTCTAATCACGTAATTACCTCGGTCTAATTTTGAAGGTGGCCAAGTGTATGGGAGAAAAGAAAACTTCAGGGTGCATTTTGCTGGTTCTGAGGACAGTGCTACTGTTTGGCTTTTAAAGACTCAAGTACATAGTGTTTGCTCATGGATTTCTCTGACTGCACTTTGTTTTTATAGTGTAAAATTATTTGGCAGCAGTACAGTCTGCCTTGTAAAGCTACTGAACTAAAAGAGAAGTCAACAGAAATGTGTTCTCATACAATGTCCTTGTCTCACAGCTGTGCTTGCTTTTCTGTGACAGTAGGCCTAAAGATTGGAAGGAAAACCCCCCAAAAACCAAACAAAACTTACTGATATTCAAGCTTGCTTTGTCAATGTTCTATGATTTATGTACTTTAAATAGCGACAACAAATACATTACCTTGATAATTAGTTGTTTTCTTAGTATACTTCATCATATGAGGCTGAAGGATCCAAGTAGATTTTATAAGTAAAAGTGGTTTCATTGTAGCTCAGAATAAAAGTGTGTTTCTCTCTGCATAAATAAAAACTAATTTTCTGAAAGACAAAATTAATTCAATTACTTGAAAAAGTTAATAACCAAAAAAAGGAATAAGTTGATATTCTTTGAGCATTTGAAATGTACTTTGAGAATAAGTCTGGAAAGTGTTCTCAAGTACTTAGCTAAAGTAACAAGTTTGGACAAACAGGGGTCAGCATATTGCAAAGGGGGTATGACTTTATTATTGTTGCACAAGAATATAATTTACAGCATGGGTAAATTCTGGTTTCCTTTTTCTTCAGATTCTGTGTTGCAGTGGGTGCCACACTTGACATGGTATAAATATAAAAAATACCAGCTTGTAATAGGGACATGTGCCATGACTGGGGGAGAGGGTTTGTGATTTGTAGTGAGGATGATGTTATAAGATGCTTCAGATGCAATGTTTTCTGCCTTGTTGAAAATGTCTCTGTTTACCAAACTGTAATTCTTTCATCCACGGAATAAAGTATGACCAGGTTTCAGCTGAAGGTATTAAAAATATAATGATTATATATGCTTCAAAATATGTTTTAGCTTCATTTATGTACATGAAAGAGATGCTACACACTGCAGCTCCATGAGGGGCAGCCTGATAGCTGAAATTTATGTGTATTCATTTGGACTTTTCAGACAAAGACTTTAATAATTTTATTATTTTTTTTTCAGTTTAAAGCATGCTATAAGCATGGCTGATCTCAATGTATTCTTTCCAAACCTGCATGTTTCTGCAGTGGGTCTGCATAACTCATCCTTAGAATATTTAAATAGCAGCAGTGCCATTGGGAATGCTTTGCTTGAATAGTCCAGGTAGCAATAATTGGTCTTGAGAGGAAGAAGGATTATGCATGAGGCTTGTATAGCAGACAATTTCTTTGTGTAGGTTTGGCGCAATAAATTGAAGAACTCAAAAGCAAGAATATTCTGTGGTAACTTGTTCTATTTTTTTGTCTTGTTGCTAACAGTTGATTATAATTACTGTTGTTAGCAAGTTACCTGCTGAGAATCAAACCAAATGAGGGTTTTCTACCATTGTCATTTGTAGAGCAAAGTTGTGATCCTGCATTTGGCTGTGTCTAGACAGACTGCCTCAATCCTTGTCAGCCCCCAGTCTCCAGCCTCAGCTAAACTGCACTGTGCAGTCTGAGTGCTTTTGAAATGTGCTGTTCCAAAAGGCTGAATTTCATTAAATAGTAATAAAACTTGGCCTACTTAAATTAAAGGCATATCTTCCTTTTCTCTCTAAGCAAACACCTGCTTTCAGGAGGTTGTCTGATGAACATAAAATTGTTACAAAGCTTGAATATAACTCAGTCTCTTTTTATTATTTTTGTCAGCTTTTACCTGCTGTGACTGAGGGAATGCCAGCTGTTGTACTGGTTGACTCAATAGTCAGCGGGTTTGATGCAGTTGGAGAGTGTAGGTTTGTCATATGGATGGTAACAAGTACAAGTGTCTGTCTTGAAAACAGCCGATTCTGTTAAAACAGGAGCTTTATAGGCTATTGATGGAGAACACTGAATACTACCCATTAAGCAAAATCTAACTTGAGAGGGTTATTTCATTTGGAAAATTAGTCACAGCAGCACATGCAGCACACCGTTGTACTCTTTGCTCCTGAGGATGACAGTGTAAAGGAGCCAAAGGATCTCTCATTATCCTGAAGCAGTGGGCTGCTGATTCCAGGCTGGCTGGCTTTTTCACTGCAAGCAGTAAAGAGATGAGCCATCAGAAGTCTTACTCAGTTGTAATGTGAAGTGATTAAGTATTCCCTGCTGGTTGTTGGTTTCCTGGCTAAATAAGTACGCTGGGCTCGTTTCTTATTTCTTCTCAACTAGCCGTGCATCCATTTCCACCTTCCTGAAACCTTTTACAGGTCCAGGGACAAATAAATCACTTCTGGTATATTCCCAGGGTAGTCTCAACTAAAAAAAGGATATCAACATGAAGGACAATTGTAGTGTTGAGCTGTCATCCAGTCCCCACAGGTACCATGAAAAATTACAGCCAATAAAATAACATTTTTCAAAATGTGACACTACTCTTAAATTTTTCTTCTACAATAAATGAGTTGTAGAGAGAATTTCTGTCCACTTGAGTACAAACTATCCTTCAAGCACTCGGTAATAGATTATAGATGAATTGTATTATTAATTTGTAATAGAGTAAATGTATTGCTTCAACATTCACTTTCAGAAGCTCAGGCAGTCCTTTTCTCTGTTTTATTATCATCATAAAGATATTTCTCATAATAAAAAAGGATTTGAGTCAAAGCAGCCTAAGGCCAAGAAATCCAGCGTTAAAAAGAAATAGAAATCTTAATTTCAGTCTTTTATGCTTTAGTGAATGGTCAGTGTATGCAAATCTCCCATTGTCTGAATGTTCCTTGGGGAGGACCATAGCACTGAAACAACTTGCTGCAATTTTGAGTGCCAGCCTAATGATTAAGGGATAGGTTCATCCTTATCCCAACTTTCTAGACCTTGATGTTAACATAAATTTAGGACGAGTTTTCTGTGGTGTTACCTAAAACTGGTTCAAAAGAAATGCTAGCAAAGCATGTATATAAATCCTAGAATTTAAACATGGATGTTATTTATACCCTATTTTTTATGCATATGTATCCCCTGACAATTGGTACCAAGAGCATCATTAAATTTAAGGGATTTGTATTCCCACATGGAGAGGTGAAAAGACAATTCTGTGAGGATCTACTGTATAAATATTTCGACAGCAACCGGGTGAGAATTTTTCGTCCTACTGCATACGATCTTTTTGGTAATGGACTCCAACAGACTGTCAGTCATTTGTATCCTTGTATTTTGGACACAGTTGCATTTTTGTGCAGAAATCAGGTGCTAAAGACTTTCTTGAAAAGGTTTTTGAAAAGAAATTGCTGAGTCCTGTGATAGTGGTACAGCCCTTTGCGTTGAGGATATTCCTCCGTTGTTTACTGTGGGTGTTACTGGCAGAGCTACTGACTGTAGCTCAGAATACATTACTTTGCCAGGCTTACTGCTACACAAATGCCCTGTTTTTAAAATCGGGAACAGACAGAAATCAACAAAGAGAGGAAAATTCTGAACTCTTACTGTGCAGCTTAAGGTCTTCATGTAATGGAGTGGCTTGCCCTGCATCCAGTATAATATGTCTGGGTTAAGTGCAAACACATTGGTGCCACTGGTGTGCTACTAAGTTCATAAATAAACTGCTGACTGTAGGTGTGACAATTATAACTACTAAATACATGCTGATGGTAATTCTCCTTCACTGGAGAGAAAACCAAACCAAGTGTAGAAGCAGAGCAAAGCCTGATACAATGGCATGTGATGCTGACCGGAACAGTAGAATATGTTGTAGTGTTCAGCAAAATGGGAATATACCTTGGAATTGTTCTTGTACACTAACTAAGCAGTTTGAGCTCTTGTACAGGAAAAAAACCAAAACAACAGTTACAGCATTTTAGAGCATACAACTATTTTCGCTTGTTTTAAGGAATCTAGAGACATTTACTGTCTCTCCTCCCTGCTCCCATATTCCATCTGCCCTTCTTTTTTTCTGAGGTTGTTTTCAACTTAGAGGAAAAAATGCAGTGTTGGGATTTTTTACTTTAATAGTGGTTTTTATTATTTTAGCCATATAAAATGTGTTATTCTGCTGTTACTAAGGAAATGTGACATGTCACTAAACAACAGTTTAGGGTTTTCCTTTATGTGGAACTGCAAGATATTCACCTGTTTGTAAAGGTGAATAATATAAGAGAGTCTTACGATGTTTGAGTTCTCTTCTGGTCTAAGGTAGAAACTGGTTTTGTAGAACACTAAGGCAGTGTCTGTGTTGGCTTCAGCTGCCACTTGTCCCTGATAAGTTGGACCATTACATCAAAATTTACTGAGCTTGAAGCTACGAAATATATTGTGTCCAAGCCCTTTGAATTTCTCACTTATTAGTTTGTGTGCAGTGTTATTTCTTCACACAATATAACTTACCAGGCAAACACGGGAGTTTGCATTTTAACAAATCTTGGACAATTTTAAAGGCAAGGTAGTGGCACTGAAGGAAGTCATCACAATAGGGTGGATTACAGAATTATAAAAAGTGTGGAAACCAGAAGAAAGTTTTTGTTTGTTTCTGTCGGTAGCAAGAAGTGTAAAAGATACCCCAGGGGTTAGTTATTGCCAGGACTTTGTTGCATGTTGCAGTACGTTGTTTCATGCCTGTCCTTCCATGCACGAGAGCTGGTGGCATCCATCTAGTTCTGGTTTTGAGTGCAAGTGAGTTTTACTGGAAATGTCATCACATTTCAGCCCATTTTACTGCACAAAATTGTTAATTGGATTATCTGGTTTCTGTTTCCCAAGCTGTGTTCAGAGGGCTGTGTCTCTTTTCTGTTTGGCTGAACTGCTGTGTATTTTCAGGGTGAAATTATGCCACTATTAGAAATAATGTTAGTACAAAGTAAATCCTATACTACATGTTGGTACTGAGACCCACTAAAATGCTTGTCAGAACTGAAAGTCATCCCCATTTCCTTGTTGTTTGCAAATATTGCAGCAGATTGTTGACCAACGTGATACAGATGAAGGCTGATGCACAAACACAGTTCTAGTAAAGGTCCAAGATTTTACCCTGGCACCCGTTCCGCCGAATAGACATGATTTCACTTTAACGTTGTTACCATGTGTGCAGGATTTAGAAAGAATGCTGGCTTTTTTTGTTCACACCTGTGGGGGATTAAGGTTGCAGTATGGGCAAATCATCCTCTCAGCATTTTTAGTGGAGAAATCAGCTACAGGCATAAACTGATCAGAATTTATGTGGCCTTCAGCTAATGCTTTATAGCTATATGACTCAGTTGGAAGAAAAATCAGATTTGCTTTCATCTTTTGTATTTAAAATCTGTTAAATACATTGACAAGAAGTTATGAAGCATGCTGATGATGTGCAAGGATGATTCTCAGTTCCCACTCAAACTAATTAAATATCATCAACAAATTTATTAGTGGAGAGATCTTCATTTCCCTCAATGGGTAAAAGACAGGACAGAAATGAAAGCTAGTTGAAGATTCTGCAGTTAAAGACATCTGAATGAAAGCCAAATCATGCTGTGAATTTCTTGTAATGCTAGAAACAATGCGAGTGTAATGTTATCACCACTTGTTTCAGGCAGTGTTGTGTGTGATGAAAATATTTTGGAGGACTCTCATTAAGGAATAAGAGGCATGCTGAGTTCACAAAGCAAGTGTACTAAATGGATAAACTGTGAGGGAACCTAGCTTATTTTTGGACAGAATACATTACTTTAGAAGCTTTGGAAATTCTTTCATGAAAGTTGTTCCTGTTGAGTGTGTGAGTGGAAGTGTGTTGGGACATGTGGTTGAAGGCTCCTTGGCCTCAGCATAACTTGAAACTATTTCATTCTTCAGAATAGCAGAGCATGCCAACAGAACTGTAATACTTGATTTCAGCTGTAGCACTTTTTTTTTTTTTTTTGCCATGAAAAAGCTAGACACTGTTTTAACAAAAGATCTTCTCCATAATGGGTTTGGTTGTATTGGAAATACAGAGGGAGGGAAAGCAATAGAAATACTGCCAAGGACTAGTGACTGTCCTTGCATCTGTACCCTGAACACAAATCCTTCAATTCTAGTGAGAAGCACTATCAATTTCTGCAAGCTGGGACACAAGACAACCTGACTTACAGTACATTAGTTCAAATGGGCTGCTGTGGTGAGCCTAAACATAGTTCAGACACTCTGGGGATATGAGGAACTACAATGGCTTTTTTTTTTTCCTGTCTCCTGTTTACAAGATTAATCCAAACAATTAAGTAATTACTTGATGAAAACATACATTTGTCCCTTTATTAAGTGATAAATATCTTAGTAAATATCTTTATAAAAATAGATTGATAGTCACTTTAGTACAAAAATGCTTTTTTGCTTGATAGTTAAGGATTTTCCCAGCCACTCTTTCTATAACGTATCATCTTGGAAAAACAGAAGGGCACACTGCCTGTGTGCATAATACATTTAGTAACCTGTTCCTGTTTACCAACACAGTAATTTAATGGAAAGTCAGTGATAGACTCATTAAAGTAATGCTGAGTGACTTTTGAGGATTGGTACATTCTGCTTATCTTGGTAAGATGTTCATAAATGGCACAGATTTATTTGAAATGTGCATCTATGCATGCATTTTAGTGCTCAGATAATTGGAGTTGAATATTTTGAATAGCTGAAAAATTTGGTAAAAACTCAGATTTTTAGTTCACGTTTTCTACTGGGAGAAGAAAAGGGTGAAAATGTAAAGCCATTTGGGTTTATTTTCCTATGACGTTGTGGAATTTTCCAGTAACAGTCTGCAGGTAAAGTAAATGCTCTGAATTTTCATTTGCAGCTGTTTTGTGATACAAATATATATACACGTGTTAAATACAGTTACTGTGCCTGTGCAATAACCATTGGCTTCAGGGAGCTGCTGTTTATCTTCTCGGCAAACATGAAAGGAGAAAGAGGAGTTCATAAAGCATTGTTGTTTTCCTTTGATACAGCTTGCTCCAGGGAGTAAAGAGGAATGTGGAAAACAGGTGTCTCACAGATTTCAGCAGACATTCTCGTTATATTCTTTTGGCTCAGCAGATGAGTTCCAGATATCCATAAAGCTTAACTCTGTTCTGCTGTGATCTACCTCAGAAAGGCCATTGCACTGAATAAGACAACATTCTATGCAGATTGAGGCTGAGCATAACAGTATGAGAAGATGTTTAGGATTACTGGTTTTCTTCTTGCATTGAAATGGTTAAATATTCCCAACCTGAGTAGTTCTTTATTTAAGAGGGGTTGTTTTTTTTTATATATGTAACCTCGCCTTAATGAGGCGAGTAAAATAGCTGTCGAGGAAAATATTGCAATATTGGATTTTTTAAGGTGCACTTTGTAAAAATGAAATCTTCTGCAGGTTTTCCATGCATGATATAGTGGGAGTGGCAGTGGACAGGAAGCTAGACTCCTTTGAAGGGAATAAAGGATTTCTCTGGGAATTGCTTTCTATATGGACCCCAGAGTTCCTTCAATCTTTTTATGCTATCATAGAGTAACTGAATCTGTGCAAAGCATACCATCCACATAACACCACAGGCAGAAAGGTGACTAGAGGTAAGTCAGTAGCAGAAATGTCAGTTCATTGCCAGCCCATCAATAGAATCTCTGGTGTGAATTCTGGTTTGAGTTGAAAAAAATTTGCTTAATTCATTTTATATGGGGACACAAAATTAGTGTTTCCAGTTCAAACCGAACAATATATAATACAATTCTTCTCATGTTTATTGTGCTTTTGCTATGAGTATGGAATGCATAAGGATCTCCCAAGAATGTTGTTTCAGCACAGATGCAGGTGTTTTCTTAGCCAACAGTATGTAAAAATGAGTCATGTACACAAGCCCTATGGATATTGGAAGTCACAAGGCACAGAGTCTGCAGTTCTATTCCAATAAAATAGTGTGGTCCCTTGAGGCTGCAGATTGGAGCACAGCAAATTGCTCATTGCCAGCCTGTGGAGGAGAAGGAGGGATCTGTTTTATGCTCCCAGTCTGACCTGATGCAACAGTTGTTCCCCTTTTCCTTGTGCGTCCTCATCACTGAAGAGGATGTAACACACATGGACTGTAAGGAACTGCCACACTTGCAAAAATTCTACCACATTCCTGGACTGTGTAAAACACCAGCAACAGGCTACTGAATAACATGCTACCACATGCAATGGGAAACCCAACAGATCGTGTTGTCAGAATCCTGTATATATTCAGTATCTGATTTTGTCCAAAATTATAACATTTTTAGTTTGGTTATTAAACAGGATTTATTGGACTGCACTTCCTGTTAGTCTGATGTTTCACTTGAAAAGTTAGTGCTCCCCACATCCCTAGCCTTGAGCATTTAATGATTAAACATTTATTTAATAATATTGTATGTCCCATGAAATGTATTTGGGAGAAAGTGTTTGTAGGTGTGAGAAGTATGTGGGTGTTTCTACCTGTGAGGTCAAGATTGCTACTGAGATTACTTACATCAATTGCATATGGATGTTGTGCATGCAAAGCTAAAATGTGGGGGTGTGTGACAGTAAAAAGTCTGTCTGCTTTCGGAGGCTAAGAGCTGCATTCAGCAAAAACCACTGGTTTCTGGTCCTCTGGGCAGTGTGGAAATTGCATCTAAGCTTAGTTTTCCATGGGCTTATTTATTTATTTGGGACTTAGGTTAACTTCAAAATTTTAATGTTCCCCAAGGCAGCCATAGTTTTGTTCATGCAGTGCTCAAAGGTTTGCCTGATTTCGGTAAATCGGCTCAAAATCATTAAAAGCGTGACCCAATTCAGGTTGGTGAATATCTGAGACTTCAGCGTAGCACTTCGGCATGGTTAGAGATTTCATAGAGTTTCACTAAATTCCAGGTTTGAGTTCATTCAAATGGATTGCAGCACAGCTTTATCCTGCATGTAGTGGGCTTGATTCTCATTAGCCTTCATCGAAGGGGGGAGCTTTGAAGCTTGCCACAGTTAAAGAGAGTCCAACAGATTGGTTCACATTAAGAAATACATATTCATCTCCTGCAACTGAAATGCTGCAGAGGCAACTGCAGATCTTAGCACACTGCCACCAAGATGCCAGCTCAACACTAGCAGTCAAGGAAATGAAGGGTTAGTCACCTTAAATATTTTACCAGATTCCCTTTTTTCTGCTATTTACTTCAAATGTGATTGTAATGGTATTTTTATTCATTTTTACTGAGCACCTCATGTAATTTTTACAGGGAAATTGTTGTAGCTGGTTGTAACTTATCCAATTAGAATTTTAGTTCGTAGAGTGTGGAAATGTCTCCTATTTTGTGACTTTGCATTATGGAAACTAAAGAAACCCAAGTGAAAAGGCTGAAGTTGTGCCATACTTTAGATTATTGGTTTAAGGTTGAATGTGCCTGGAACACTTCAGGTGCCAGAGCTGCGGTGTATTCTGAGCGTGGCTGAAAGCACCCAACCCAGGTTGTGGTATAATGGCCTTTTTGGTCTAAGGGGGTCAGAGATGTTGGTTCTGGGTGGTTTAATTTGGCAGTTTTTTTACTCTTTGCACAATGTGTGTTGGTTTGGTTTTTTTTAAATGGCAAGAGTATATTTTGGGGATCACTTTCACGCCCAGTTACTATGTTAGTTACGTGAAAATACCAGCAAGCATTGATATTATAAATAAATGTGTTGCCAAGATGGTTGCAGAGCTTGTTGCAGATATATGGAAATAAATACTTGGCATAATCATCAGAAGTTACTGTAAGGACCCTCAGTCACTGTGCAGATCTTACATGTGTCTCAGGTGTAAACTCAAATGAAGGATGGATCGATATTATTATTAAATATGTTGTCTATTCAGATTATCATTTGCTTTTGTCTTTTTGAGGTTTTAGTCTTCTCTACTATATATTGGATTGCATGGTACTTAAAATTTTTAAACCCACAGATTAGCTAATACTAATGCTTTGTTGCAACTCCCTGCTCTGCCCTCCCCTCCTATCCGAAGGTGGGGTATAAAAATACCATTTTTCTTCTGATGATTAGTTCCAGGCTTATGGATAAATATGTGTAGTAAAAGTAAATGAATCAGAGGTTGCTGATGATGCAGCTTTTGCCAGTTCCCTGAATACGGTGGGTTACGGAAGTGAAAACACAGTGGTGTAACTGCCTGTGTGCAATTGTTGTGGCTGGTATAGTGCCGTTACTAAATAAAAAGGAAGAAAAATCTCCCCTCGAACCAGCAGTGCTATATGGGGAAAAGCTACTCAAGTAAGGCTGGACTCATTCGGGAATAGGTGTAGTAGAAATCTTGCAGTATTAGTCATTTCTTCAGCTCTTTTAACCTGAGTTGAATAACATGAAAGTGACAATGTATTTCCCCTTACTCATGGTGTAAGTCTAGCTGGAGCAGCTTATGGTAATTTTACATCATATACACAGAGCACTTTGGTCAAATCAAAAACAAATCCTTTCTCCTCATTAACAAACTAATCTACACCATAGATAGCTACTATTTCTTCAGCCCTCTTGCAAATCTTTTCAGTTTAAATATGTTTGTCTTTTCCTGTTGTCCTTGAAAGGGAATCACAGGACTGCACATGAACTATATAACCCCTGACTATTTATATGTACTGTGTTAACCACAGAGCACTAGTGACCCTCCTAATATTGCTTTGCTGCTGCAGAGCTCACAGTAGTTGTAGGAGACAGTTTTTATGATAGAGCCCTATAATAATTAAATCTATGGGTGTTTTTTGGATGTAGGAAGATCATTAAGGCATGAAGGTTTCAAAACCATCATAGTTGGTTAATATTTCCCCCCCTTTATCTGTTCTGTTGGAGTTGCAAGCTATTCATAAAAGATACAAACTCAGACAGAGACTCATGAAGAGCAGACCCCCAAATAGACTTCCTGAAGTTCTTAGCACTCAGGAGGTGGCACAGGCACAATCCTGGTTATATTTTCAACAGTACATGAGTAGATCCCATTAAAGTTCTTGCTTCCAAAATTTGGTCTTAAAGCTGAGAACTATGACATTTAAAGCCATTATAGACTGAAGGAAAACACTGATTTAAAATGATACTTCTGACATTGACAAAATGTTACTTAACTACTTAGCCAAAAATGTCTAGTGTTTTGTCTCTGCTGAGTCCTCACTGCCCGTCCATGACTGTTATAAAGGTGGTCTTTGCGTGTTTTCTGAGCCTGCCTGGCTCCTGCCATTACATTTTTTAGAGAAAGAAAACCCAAAAAAGCCCAAAAGACACAAACAGAAAAATCCCCGCCCTATGTGGTCAGCTTTTCAGCCACTACCAACTCAATGAAATTTTAACTTTATGGTGTGTACAGTTTACTAATGTACTTCATGAGTGACAGTCATGCTCCCTAGAAGTTGTCAACCTCCAGCTACATGGGCATTTCAACTGCAGCAGAAACAAGGTTTGTGCAATCTTATTTTAACGTGTCAAATGAATAAAATATAAGTGTAACTGTTTCAAGTCAGGGGTGCTGCTTTTACCACATTATGACATGATGCAGATGCAGCTCATTAGTCTTACAGTTATTGCAGAGTCCTACAATCAGTTGTGCAGCCCTGCAGAACAGCATTAAACTCTTAAGTGTTATTTTATTTGTGTTGGAGTGCAGGGCAAAGAACTCCTCGTTTTCCCCCGTTACTTGTAAGCGATTCAATGCCAATATCATTGTGCTAGAAATCTGGTAGAGACAGCAAAGCTTTCACAAGGATGTTTCTCAAAAAAAAAAAATTTATCTGACCATGTTGTTACCAGTTTCATTATGGCACTTGGGTTGTGATTTTAGGGTCTCGTACCAAACAGCAAGGAAAGGAGCTTTGTGTATTTTTTCTATATTCAAATTCAGTAGCTGCTAAATTTGTTGTCATACTTAAAAATTTCTTCAAAGGCCAAAAAGTAGTAATAATAAAAAATAAAATGCAGTAGAGAAATTTGAAGTTAATATTCCTCCAAGTTAACCTGTGCAATGAACATTTTTAAACTCAATTTCAAATATTTCTTTGAATTTTTTTTCAAAGGAACGCTTGTCCTAGTAATCTGACTAGCTGGAGTTGGAAGCACCTCATGCTTGTGCCTGTTTACATGTATTATAGGGTGTAGAAAAGTGGAAACCTAAACGCCTCACTTCAGTTACATACAGGAGATGATGCTGATGTTCAAATCACCAGTTGCTGAGGATATAAGAGAGATTAAATCATGACGAAATGTAAAAGCTTGGAAAATTCAGAAGGCTTGTATAGGAAACAGGAACGATAGTGTTCAGGCAATCCCCACAGTCCAACAATGTAAGTGTTAGGGCAGCAATTTGAAGAGTTTTGACATTCCCATTGGAGCAGCTCTGCCTGGAGCTGCAGTGACTGCAGGTAAGTGCACAGTCGGTTTATTCATTTTCAGAATACTCCTGGGCCGGGTGTTAATCCTTGCCATACCACCAGGAGGTTTTGTGAGGTAATGATTTAACACTTGAAGAAAACAAAACAGCCTCATTTAGCAGTTTGCCTCCTCCCACACATGAAGCCAGTAGAAAAGCAAGATTTAAGCCCTCCAGCTTTACAAACACACTCTACTATTGCTTTGCTTCTTTTTTCCACCCTATTGTCTTACAGAAAGAATTTCACCTGCATTCTTCCTCAAGTAATAAAGTCAACAGTAGCTGGATTGTTTACTGTGCTTTAAAAATTTCCTCAGAACATAAAATGTTACACAAAAACTGCTTGTCTGAGTGGTAATTTTGCTTCCATCTAATATATTCTGCTTTTTGTTTGGTGTATCAAGACCAAGCTTGTAGTGTGTTAAGCACTGCAGACGTACAAAAAAGGAAGCTCCTGTTTTATAGGAATCACTATTAAATATGCTAGGCAGCTTGGAAAACACAGTAATTTTGTCCCTGCCTGAGGGAAGAGAAGTGGCATGAAAAAGTGCTTGAATTCATATGCTGACTAGTACTTACTGGATGGTGATACCTCTGAGGTGATTACATTGATGTTCATATACTTACCCATTGAATTGTACATGAGAAATAACTATTTGATCCATACTCCCTAAATTGTAGCCTGTTCTAGAGCTGGCAAAGGGTGCACTGAGTGGCAGCTGGTTTATGCACACACAGGGAAACCCAAGCTTTCAGGGTGGTGTGTTTGGGTTTTGGGCTTTGGTTTCAGGTTTTTGGCATGGATTTATTCTTTTTTCCATTAATAGCAGTTGAACCCGAATTTATTGTAATAATAGTAATTCAAATGTTAGTGAAAGTTTCCCCTTCTATTTGAGGCTCTTTGCTTTTGTTTATGAAGGTAAAAGCATTGAAGAATCTATGATATTTACCCTGTTTCTTGAACAGATCAATATCCTAGCAAATCACAGTAAGCCCACAACACAAGAAAAAATTGTTAATGATTCTAAATTTTCATGCCATTAGTATTAGTTTCACTTTTAGTGTCAAATTGGGATCACAGAATTTTGGTAGCTTGGTGGTAATTGTCTGTTTTCAATCCAAAACACTTACAAGAAACTCAGTTGCACATTTCTGGTTTTTTCTTCTATTTCTGTCTAAAAACCAAAAGATGCAGCAGTTTTCAAATTCTCTGATCAGCAAATAATTGCACAAATATACTACAAGTAATTTGTCTTCTGAATTTCCAGTATTTCTTGATGGTAGCAAAGTAATTGGACAGCACACATATACCTGGAAATGAGTAAGAGTGGGCCATCCCATTTTAATTTTGAAAGCCTCTGTTTGTTTTTATATTTGCTTGTGGAGCTGCACGAAGTCTTTGTGTCCATTCTCAATTTACCAGAACATGTTTTTCACTCTGCTTGTCACAGCAAAATCTGGAAGTTAACATTTCTTTTCAAAGGTGGGATCTGGGATCTGTTGACTAAGAAGTTTTAAAGGAGCTAAACCATAAATTCAGTGCTCACACAAGTCTGGCAAGAAATATTTTTGTTTGTAAGGATGGGGGAAAAAAAAAGATCTGAGTTAAGGTAGAACTGAGATGCTCTAAGGTCACATTGGAGTGTAGTCTCAAGTATCCATTTTTAGTATCTTTTCATTCCAGAGGAAGTTTTTGATGACTTCTTGAGCAGTCTTCAAAAACTTTTTAAGGGCAACAGGAAAGACTAAAATTTACATACTCATATGTTTAAAACATTGATTTCTAATAGATTTTTGAGGCTTTAGATTTACATTTTCAGATAGTAAGGTAAGAATATGAAACTTAGCACATGCTAAAATAGCATAGAAGTATCATTAGCAGTCATAAACTGTATCTGGTTCTCCCAACCGAAAGTAGCAACGGCGACCCTCTCTTTCATATCTTGGCAACAAATATCTAAAGTCAGTGTCAGAACTGATGAGTTTTTCCTTTATGTCTCCCTGCCAGACAAGAAACAAAAATGCTTCTCACCTGTTTCCTGGTCTTTCTTAAAATGCCAACATCTGTTAAGGTTTATTTAAGACAGAGACAAAGATATAAAGGCTGTTGGGGTGATTTTTTTATTATGAACACCACTTGTATGTGAGTGGGTAAGTTTTTTTTATTCTCCGTCTCTCTTTCTGGCCATAATTCTGGCCTGCGATCCAAGACTGCTTTTCAAACACAAAACCACCAAGGGTAGATTGATAGGTGGCTTTTAGTACAACACTAAGGAGCAAACTCGAATACCTATATAGGGTGGAGAAACGTGTAAACACTCTCAAAGCTTCAAATGGGCTTTGCAGTGCCATAGAGACCCACAAATTAGCTGTTTTCCTTTGCTATCTGCAAAGCCTAGGATCAGTAATGAATTGGTTGATGTTTGGTAAGCTTCTTTCCTCCCCTATTATTTTTGGGGATTAACCCTTCTTTGGATTTTTGTCACTGTTGTTAGTTCTTGCTTGGGTGGGTTTGGATTTTTGGGGGAAGAGGGAGTTTGAATTGAGTGCTACCATAAAGGCATTCTTTTCTGAGCTCAGAAAGTGTAACAAGATTAAACTTAAAATGGGGAAGGAGAAATGCTATTCTTAAGACTTGTTTTTAATTATATTTACTACAGAGATTGGGCAATTTTCTGAAGTAGGCAACCTTGCATTCTACAGTTTTTGCTTAGATGATGGATTGCATGATTTCTTTTGTTTGTTTACTGCCTGGCACTATGGATACAAATACTGATCAAATGAAAGCAATTTTAAAATAGAACAATGTCACACATTTAAGAAAGCATTTGAAAGGGAGGCAAGACAACTTGCTTTTGATTCAGTACAGTTAAGTACCTTCTGAAATGTCTGTCTGGATGCTGTGCAGTATCCGACTCTGAAGAGAGAGTCTGTCATGGTTAACCCTGCCAGAACTGTGGGCTGCTGACAGGGAGAACATGTTGCAGTGGCAGCTCTGCCATCCAGCAAGAATGAAATGTGCTCAGTTTCCATCCTCACAGTTGGCTTTATGCCTGTCTTGGACAGCTTTTCTAAATCTGGGGAGAAGTCCTCTTGCTTACTCAAAATCTCTGTTGAAAATTTGTGACTGGTTCCACTGGGGTAAGTAGATTGTGGAAGCAAACAGGGATTTCTTTGACCTGTTTGTTCATTAGGCTGTTGACAAGTCCCTGAAATTCTAAAGTAATCCATTATAATGTTGACTAGCTGGTGTACTTCCAGGCACAGTAGTTCTCTGTAGGATCCAGCCCATACTGAGAAGGAGAGAAGCTACTTCCACTTTCCTTCCATCCCCTTTGTTCCCGAGCTTTTTGGCTCTAAATCCAGTTGTAACTTAGTTAAATAGTAACTGCAGAATTCAGCTCTGTGCATTTGAAAGCCTGGGCTTCATTCTCAAAATGTTAATATAAATTGAAAGGGCTCCATAAAGTGGAAGATACGTAATCTGAAAAGTCTGGGATATATGACTCTTGAATTTGATCTACATGTGGTTATTTAGTAACTCTTTAATAGGCTTCCTGGGAGTATTCTGTGCTCTTAATGCGGTCTGACACCTAGACAAGTTATTCTTCTAGTGGAACAATTGATCTGTTATCACAATTGAAATCCCTAAATCAATATATTTGTTTTGTGGCTCTTTAGTCAGCTGAGATTTATTAGCTGGCATCTGCAGATGTAGAAAGGCCATTGCAGTATAGTCTCTGCACAGCTTTCTCAGGTATTTTTTAGCTCATTTTTGGTTTTATATTGTAAATTAAGGATTGTGAGGACTTTTGGGGTCAATTGAGCAACAAGTTTCGTTCCCTCTTCAGCTCAAAAAACTGCATGTGACTAGTTCCTTGAATTCACTGGGGCTGTTTGCAACTGTTTTGCATAAATGCTTTAGTCGTTGAGAACAGGTAGTCCAGATCTTGTAGAAATGAACTCCTAGGATGTGAGGTTTCTAGCCTGAGCTTGATTCTGCTTGCTTTCACACTGACATGGCTCTAGTGAAAAAAAAAAAAAAAAAAAAAAGCAGAATTGCATAGGAATCAAACAAACCTTTCCCCTCACCCCCAGCTTTTATCTCATCTCTAATCTGTACTCCTTATTAAGAAGTTGGTATCATTTTTTTTTTAATGGATGGATGCCTCAGTTGTACTAAATTGCTATGGGCTGAAAAATCCACATCCAAAATCTAATTAAATATTTTGTGTCTGATTCTGATTGTTCTTATATGATGTGAATCTGACTCCATGGAGATGCCTGAACTTATTCTGGATTTATGAGGACAGAGACTCTGGCTGGCTGTTTGAGGGAGGGGAGTGATGGTTATAGAGAGAGCCTGTACTTCCAGATTCATGGATGCTGTTTCTTGCTAAGCACTGGCATCTTGTCTGGTGTTGGGGAGTCTATTATTGCTTCCCCATGGCAAAGCAAGGATGATAGTATAGTAAAACCTGAGAGAATTGCAGGTTTTAATGAATGCTGAGTGATCTGTGGCTCAAAAACATTGTAAGGGTTAAATGGCTTAGCATTCAAGTCTAGAGTAATGCTTAGGCTTGCGGTATAACTGAAGAAAAGATGATACTGTTTTTTGAAAACTTGTCATCTCTGTGCCAGGAAAGTATCAGCCAGTTTTCAATAAATTACATCCTTCTCAATGGGAAGCCAGGACTAAAGCAAAGAGAAAAATTCTTCTCTGTGTTAATTTTTCCTTTAGCATTTATGTCAAACAAGGTTTAGTATCGAGAGTTTTTAAAAATAAAATTAAAAAAACCACTTTTTTTTCCTTTCAATATAAAGAACCAGAAACCCTCCCCATTTGTAGCTGGTTTGTAGCTGGTTCAGGATTTAGAAAACCTGTGGGCTCATTGTGTCCAGGTCAGAACTGTCGGGGTTAACAAACCGGAGCCCTCACTAATTTGGGTTGTAATTTGCACCACTATAGCTGGGAATTTGCACTACACAGTCTCCTAGTACAAGTCCAGAGAGAATTCCTTTCCTTGCCTTCCTTTTGAGAGCTTGAGGGTGTAGGAATTAAACAGACCTCCAGGTAGTCCTGATGTCATGATCAGTATTCTGCTGTTCTTTCTACTTGTCAGGCACTATTTGAGTTGCACAATTTGGAACGTTAAGCATCTGCTTTGTAAGCATGTAGACATCAGGATCATTACAGATTCGTTTATGAAAATAAATTCTGCCTCTTTAGATTTGCATGTGAATTGAGGGGCAGACAGAAGTTTATAGCTTCTGTAAGAATTATAGGAACAACTTGAAGTAAGCAGTACAAAGTAATAGTAATAAAAAAGAGGGATAAATACAGTATTTATACAATTTTTAGGAAAAACTACTCACTTGCTCAATTATGCTTAGTGAACAGAAGTCTTATAAATGCATCAGAATCGCTATGTTTTTTCCTCCAGAATCAGCAAATAGGATTGGTGCCATTACATTTCCCCAGAGAGTTGTATCTTAACAATCTGTCTATGATAATATCTGATATAATAATAAAAATAATTGTAACAGTGCCCTCATTAGACCGTATTTACTCAGGTTTTTTACAAGTATGATTTCAAGCGAGTTTTGATTTGGGTTTTTTCAGCTATGATGGTATTGTAAGTTTCAAATTTAACATTTTACCCTTGTCAGTATGGGAGTGTAGTAACCACTAACTTTTTTGTACATACAGTTAGATAAGCTTTGTTTTGATTTTGCTTTGGTATGTATGGAAGACACAGACTAGTCTATTTAAATGTGCCATTGTTGTATGCAGTGGTATGCCTAAAGAAATATGCATCAAAATTTGCAGGAAGAGTATTCTCCTTCTAGACATAGCACCAGATTTAGGCAGTGTCTTCACATCTGGCTGTCATGTCTTTAAGAGAAAAAGTGTGGGTTTCTCCCTCACTGAAGCTCTCCAGCTCTTTTAGTGTGAATGAATAGTTCTGACCCTGCTGATATGTGAGCAGCTACAGAATTCTGCATTTCATCTGGATGTGGAATGGATTTCTTTGAGTTCATTATCTTGTTGCCAAAGCCGTTCGTGTTCCAAGCCCAGCCCTGCTCCAATGGGATTAGGGATTAGAACTGTGTTTTAGCAGTCAGAGAAACGCTGGACCAACAGGCAACCAGCTGTTCTGCATTCGTGTGCTCTCCTAATGCCTCAGTGCAGCTCTTCCACTCCGGGTAAATAATTAATCACGGGACTAACACCTTTTTTGTGTGTCAGTCTTCAATTCTGTGCTTTGAACATTCAGTCTTTTTTCCAAACGGTCACATTTGTGTGTTTAATCAGTCACCATTTCATAGAAATTGCAATATTTGCTGTATATGCCTTTCTGAAAATCCTGTCCCCTGTACATTAATAGGCCAGGAAGGCATTGTCATTCTGCTGATGCTCAAGTCTCTTTAGTGCTTTTCTTAATCAGAGAGGCCAACCCCTGTGGTACCGTTAAGTGCAAGATGGTCTGTTGGTAGAGAGGTGCTTATGTGTGGTTTTGTACAAATTGCTGGGTGCCAGAGTTCCTCACTGCAATTTCAGTGATGAGCAGGAAGCTGTATATAACGTGAGAAAATTAGATGTTCATCAGACAGTTTGTTGTAAATGCAAGTTGCAGGAGGACTGTAATATATTAATGCAATTTGTCAACCTTTGGAAAACCAAAATAAGATGTCATGATATTACAGACAAGCTTTTCTGTATAATCCACGGAAGGGTGTGCTCTCACTGTGCTGGAGAACCAGATATATTTTTCATCTTCCACATTGACATATCACTGGTATGAACCATTGCATAGTGGGGTACTGGTGGTGTTTGCTTCTATTAACAGAACCCTCTCCTTTGGTTGTTGGATGGGGTTTTTTGAATGATGATTATCATTTCAGCCAAGGTAATCTGGTTTCTATAAAAGTTCTTATCTGAGTGTGTGAAATAAACATCTTAACAGCTTCTTCAGCTCATCAGTCTCTCACCAAATGCCATGGAAAGGGACTGTACAGAGAGCTGAAAGAAGAATAGAGCCAAGAAAACAGGGAGACTTTATTTTATTCTTGTCTGGGAGGACTGCATGCGAAGTCTGTTCCTGTGTGAACTGCAGTAGAGTGTAATCAGTAGAGGGAGAAAACAACTGCTTTGGCTTTGAATTCAGTGTTAAATATATGTCAAGTCATTTTAAGTTTGAGTGTTGAATACTTTTGTATTTATCAGATTATTACTATTATTACTTCAGAAGTCTAAATGTAAGATTTTGAAATTCCATTGCTTCCTGAAGCTCACCATCCTTTGAGGTGCTCAGCATTAAATTAAAAATGAAGTGTCTCCCCAGCTGGGGCATCTGTATCCAGCAGAGAGTACAAACTGACAAGGAAGCTTTATAGAATGGTATAGAACCACAGAAGAAAAAGTCAGTGACTTAAGAAAATACCTCTGTGCCAGGACATTCTGTAAATTTCTCTGGAGAAATCCTACAGCCCTTCAAGAAAGTTGACCTCATTTGCATGTTTTGATTAGATTGCTGTCAGGCTTCTTCTGACTTCCTATAAAGAGAAAAGTAGTTTTCTGAACAAGTCTCAGGGACTTCTTTAAGTTGCAATATGTTCCTTATAAGTAACTTTATGACTGAAGAGTAAGATTTTTATGTACTGTGTCTAAATCTCTAGGGGAAACATGTCCAAATGACAAAATATATCTCCATCTGTATTCTATCTTGCAGTTTAGTGAAGGGATCATCAATATCCAAAGCAAATTCCTGAAGTATTTATTAGTTAACTAAGCCTCTGATATTGTCACAGCTGAGAAGCTATTTCTTTAAAGGACTGTAAATGAAAGCATAACTTAGGGGCACGTTTCACAGAGATACAAAACTGTATGACAGCCATGCAACTGTATGTGGGAGTATCTCCAAAAAGGGGGTGGGGAAGGAAGGAAGAGAGAAAATAAAAAAATCTTATGCCTCCTTCTCTCTGCAAGTGATGGGAAATTCTAGAGGTAGAAAAATTAAGTTTGAAGCTACTAATATATTTAGATACAAGATAATGACTTACACAGCAGTTTAGCCATTGTGAGGACTGCAGTGTTCACCGCCCTTAATGGGTATATGATATCTTGAATAAGGATCAGAAGCATGTGTGCATGAAAATACTCTTAATACGTTGCCTCTAGGAGGGAATGGGCAGTTTAAGGGCTGTCCCCTGCTCACATTTCTGCATTCTACCTAGAAACAGTAGCAGGCCACAACTGCTCTCCAAATGAAACCATGGAACATTAAGTAGAATGCAGGAGGAATGGATAAAGATAAGGAAGACATTCTAACTTTTATGTTACTCTAATATCTTATCTGCTCTGTCACTGTTTGATATTTGGTAGGGATCAACTGGATGATATCACTCTAAAATATGTAAACAATATTCAGTTTTACCAGCAAATGTAAGGCAATCTATTTTTCATATTTCTCATTTTTTCATTACTTGTAATTGCCACTTGAAAATACTTGGTTAACATGGAAAGTCTTGTGTGTTTGCTTCCAGTCCCTTGCGTTATTTTGATTAGGGAAGATGAACTTACAAAAACATATAATGAGCCTGGCACTAATTTCAACTTGATAGTGGGTTTTTCCTTTTCTTATGTGCCTTATAAATAGAGAAAGAAAGGGTTGAAAACTTAGATTTCTGATGACTTTGACATTTCTAAGAAAAAGGAATATATTCCAAGCAGTATTTCATCCAAAAAAAATGTGTAGTCAAGATGCTTTGGCTGTCCCCCAGAGTCTTTAGAGATGAGCCATAAAACTCATAGCTGAAATACTTATGCATGTGAAGGTTAACGAATTATACTGCTTTGTACTCTCATTAAACAATGATATGGTTTATTTTGGTCTCCTACCAAAAAAAAAAAGTGGAAATCATATGGAATATAGAATTATTTTTTCTACTTGTTGAGTCACTTATTCTTCTATTTTGTTATTACATAATTTTGAAGTTTTGTTTTAGTATGTTTGTTTTGACGGAGGAACCTCTACATTTACTTCTATAAGCCGTCATATTGAATATTTGATTGGGCTAACAAATAGCTGGCCATTTATAACTGAAGGTCCTGTTGGTTACTTTAGGGGTGAGGTAACTCTGAGCTCTTGTCAACCAAACTTTGAGCAATGAAGTAATTCATGTGATGGTAGGTCTTCCCTTGGCTATTGAAGGTAGAGTTTAACTATTTTAGGACACATCAGGTTTGAATCTCATGAGCTGGACCTGCATGTTAGGCTGGAGATTATATTGAAGTAACATTATGTTGAAGTAATCAATTCAAGCAATGTCTTAGTTTTTACAGTCAGAGGCAAAGAATTTTCTGCCAAAAATATTCACTGGACTGCAAGTAGTCTCCTTCTGCTCTCACCTATCCTCAAAATACACATGCAGATAAAGGCACACAGAGGTGTTCAAATAGTGGGAGGAGGAGGGGATTGCTGGTCACTGTTACTACTTTTTGTAGCGAGATTAGTTTAAAGCTTACATTTCCTGAAAGCGTTGGAAGATTTGACTCTTCATCTCATCTCAGTTTTACCAATGTGAAAGCAGCAGTGAGGAATCATCGAATATTATTCTGAATTGTAAGGGTCGATGAGTCCAGCTCCTGGCCCTGCTCATTTTCATGCACATTGTACCTTCAGAGCTACAGTCTCAGTTCACTGTTGATTGGAAGGAAGTATCAAGTCATCAAAAACACCCGACTGAAACACGTCAGGCTACAGTGGTATATAAGTTCCTTCCCCTTCCCGGGGATTTAGGAGAGGGGTTGGATTTCTATCCTTGTCCATGGTTTGGTATTTTGTTGGCATGTAGGTATTTTGAAACATCAGTTCACAGGTGCTTTTAAAACATCAGGTGTCGGTTGGAGCAAAAAAGTGATAAATTTCCAGCCATGTACGTGACTCCATCCAGGAGTAAATTGTGTCAGCCTCCTCTGGAATGGACAGAGAAACAAAGAATTATGAAATTGTGTAATTTTTCACTTTGTTGCTATTAAATAACAGCAGTCAGTTGCCTTGTTTTTTCTACTAAGATCAGTCATAACAGTTTCATTAAAAACAAAAAACCTCAACATTGTTCAGGTCAACAGGCAGTGGAATAACAGGAGTTTTATAAAGGTAGTATGTAATAGGTTCAAGAGCTATGGACTGTTCTTTTATAACTTTAAAGCTGAATTACACTGCTGGAAGTCTTTATCTTTACTCCTTGTGCCCTCTCTTATGGCAAGTGCCTCCATTAGTAAACAAGAAAGGACATTCTGAAAGATTTTCTGTCTCTTTTTAATCAGTACAAGTGTATGTTTTTAGAGGAGGGTTTTTGTTGTTATTTTCTCTGGATTTTGGTTTTTTTTTTTTCAGCTGCCACAAAATTTTTATGGCTGGGGAAAGATGGTGATATGTCGCAACAAGCTCTCCTAATTCACTGGGGATATTGATTTGTATGTGCCTGTTGATCACCTGTTCTTCCCAAATGCTGTACCTTGTAGAGAAAAGCTGGGGAGGATTGTAAAAATCTCACCTATTTTGTAACACATGCAGTAGGCCCAGTTGCATGAAGGAGCAGTTTTAGATTCTTTTTGTAAGGTTTCTATGAATGGTTATTATCCTTTCTAGTCAGTCTATGTATAAAAGTAAACCATAGGAAAAAAAGACAAGACCTTCCAACAGGTTGAGGACATTTAAGGTCAGTTTGTTTCACATCTTTTTGCTGTTAGTCTTTAGAGACATCTGTAATTCAGACAGTCCTAATATCCTTTATGCTTTTCAGTTTTATGTTTTGGCATCATATTCAGAGCAATTTTCCAGAACATTTAAGGAGAGGGAAATAAGATGTTTGGAAACAGCACTATGCTTTTCCTGAACTCCAGGGTACCATTTACTCTGAGAAATATTTAAGCAACTTAAATTGTTTCCTCTTTTAATGGCCTAATTGAGTTTTAGAACAAGCCAATGAAACTTTTTTCTTCTTGTAATTTGTATAATATTCAGAACTTCAATACCCATCAGTTAACAGGAAGCATCTGACTCCTGTTGTTCATTATGTATGTAACAGAGTATATCAACAGAAGATTGTTAGAATTAAGATGCAAATTATCTGTTTTTCTTTCATTAATATTACATGGCCTTAAATGAAGTCACTTCTACCCCGAAAACAAGAAATTTCAAAAGTTGAAATATATGTAAAGTAGACATTTTTCCAAAGAGGTGGTCACCTTCTGATAGGTAATGAAAATTTACTATTTATTTAGGATACCGAATCTAGCTACTGTATTGCTTCTGTTGTTGTCAGGGAGTTGGCTTGATTTTTTCCTTTTAATTCGACTATGTTTTTGTCAAAGAACTTAAATTTCTTGTTAAAATGCTAAAAGTAAAAGGAGTTGTATTTTTCAGAAGCTCTGTGAAGGCAGATCATTCATTTGATTGCAATCATAAAGGCCTAGCAAGCAGCGAGGACTTCACACAGAACCTTTTCAACATTAATTTCATTGAAAGTTTCCTGTGATTTTTTTTTTTTCCATACTGAGAAACTACAAGTGTACCTGCAACTTAAGGTTGGGTTTGCAATATGTGCTTTGATACAGACCCTCCTGTGCCCTGAAAATCAGTTTTGTGAGTTCTTCTCTCTCTTTTCTTGAACTGTGTGCGTCTTGTGCAGGCTTGTTGGTTTAAGCAGCAGTGGACTGGAGTCTCACTGTGAAAGAAGGAAAAATGATCAAGTCTTAATTGCACCTTGAGCTGCAGCTCTGCCCTGACCTCATTCACAGCTTTTAAAGCTGAACAGAAGTTCTAGCTTAGTTTCCTGCCCCTCTGTTCTACTTACAGGACAGCACAAGGAATCTCTTCCCAGCTCTAAATGTGCATTTGCTGAGCTATGCCATTAGCCTGACCCCAGCTGTTGTTGTATCTTTAAAGTCTAGGAAGGAGAACAGAATTCCACATTTAAGGGCTTTCATTTCGCTAACTCAAACATCTACCAGAAAAATGTGGTGCCACTATTCATAGGCTAATGTTCTTCCTAGAGAAGCTAAAATCTCACTGATAGTTACAGTGGCTACAGTCTTTGGAAAGGCTTGTTATGCTTGCTGGAGAGTTCAAGGTATCCAGGTTAGAGATTCCAACCCATCATGCAACTCATCACACTGATCTTGTTTTCTGGCAGTTGGGTTCTTACATGACATTCTGTGCGTTAATGATTCTGATACATTTTGCAAGTTCTCAGTATACCACAGAGAAGGGTCCACTTCCTTGTCATCACAGGCAGCTCCAGCTCAACTGATTTATAGATAATTTGTAAGTCATATTTGATAATAACTAGGTATCAAAGAAACAATGGAGAAGGGAGGTTTCTTTGCCAAACATAATTAAGAAGATGTTGTATATGCAGAATGTCAGAGAGAAAACAACTGTTTCTTTTATATACTACATGAATATTTCTTCATCAAAAAAGGATAAATTCTAGCCATGAAGAGTTAACATTCATGAGGAATGTGTGGAAACCTTACATAACTCGTTCAGTCTCATCTCATGGGTGTTTCTCTGTACACTCTGCCAGAACTAATTTCACGGTTTTAAAACAACTCATGGTACAAAAAGAATACGTAATGAGTTGCCGTGAGATATGATTGTTTCCCATTTGAGAGATAGAAAGACCTGTAGCTCTCCAGGACTTATTAAGAATCATTTCTCAATTAAGCCTGGGATGTATCGCTTAACAAAGGCTGTGTGGTTCCTCTTGAGTACGGCAGGATTTGGCTGAGGAAAGCACACCTTTTGCAAGCATCTGAGATATTCTTCCCCCTCCTTTTCTTCAACGTCTTTTCCTCTGCTAGTTTATAAATTCAAAGAGACCGTAAGCTTGTGTAGACAAAAAACACTGACCTGGCATGGTCTGTCTTATCCTGCATTTTGAGTCCCTGTCATATCTTAGGGTTTGAAAACAGACAAAGCTTTCTGGTGCTGTCAAAAAAGTCATCTTTGAGAAAGGAAGCAGCATCCAAACTGTCAAGACCAATACTTGCTCCCTCTCAGCCAGTGACGTTTCACTCCTGAAGCCTGCATAGCAATAAACTACTTACTTCAGTTATCAAAAGACATAGTCTACACAAAGTGCTGGCAAAAGCCAAGTCCAGGGAAAGGAAGTTGGATGGAATGAGGTGGTGAAAAGGAATCATTTTAAGATTAAATATGTACAGACAGATAAATTAGATTCCCCCGTCTAAGAAAGACAGAAAATTAAAAAACAAACGGCTGTACGAGATGGGGGAATCCTTTAGGAAATGTGCTACGGCACAAGGCAGCAGTTCATGGCATATTTCAGTTTGAAAAACAACTTTTTGGCTAGTGGAACAAAAAGAAAAAAAAAAGTTTAGATTAGTTAGTTGTTGCAGAGACAGTGCAATGTAGGCCATAACACAACTCTTCCCATCTCTGCATTTGAGGCTGATTTGAAAGAGAGTACAAGTTCAGTTTGATAGTCCTGGCAAAGTCCCACATCACTTTTTCAAGCAGGAAGTCAGAGGAGACTTAAATGGCTAATACTTGCCCAGGTCTTTCCAAGTCATAAAGCGAGATTTATTTCAAAGTATCAGAGCTGCTTCAGTTCAAATGAGTTAAAGCAGCCTTAAATGCTAAAAGAAATTTATGAGGATCTTTGGACCTCCAAAATACTTCAGTAAAGCAGCTGGGATTACTAGTAAAATTTCACTGCTGTAAAAATGTGATTTGAAACAGAAATGTGGATAGATTGAGAGGGATCTCCTCCAACATAGTACATGGTGTTACTGTGCAGCTGTGAGACCTACCATTGCAGTCAGCAGTCTTGAATGGAAAAAGTACAGCGTGATGACTCACTGTTTTCTACATCTTCTTGTGCTAGAAAGATAGAAACAAGGCAAAGATTCCTTGATCTATCCCCTTATTTGCCCTGCTGCTCTCTAGGGAGAGCTATTATGGATATATATCCCTTTTGTGGCTTGAAAAGAGGGGAGGGGTTGGTGAGAAGGTGCACAGTTGCATCATTCTGTGCTGCCAGGGACCCATCTCAGGCACAAGGTGAGGCTTAAGTTGAAAGGAAGGATTATACTGTTCTGTCTGCTGGGCAAAAGTGGTGACATGACAGATGATGTGGTGGTAGGATGCATGAACTAATTTAGATTAACCTCTCAAATTTTCAGTAATAGCAGTGCTGGAAGTCCTGCAACTTCTTGGAAGAAATCCAAGAACAAATTTCCATGCTTCTTATCCCAAATTCACCAGTAATGAAGGAAATTTTACTTCAGTAAAAATCATTTGTGTCCCAATAGTAAATATACCTTTTTATAGGATTTTTTTTCACTTGCAAAACCTGTCATTTTTAATGTGGGAAAGAACCAGATGATGTGAGGCACAAACACACATTGATTCTCTTTTTAGAAAACCAGTGAGAATAGGGATGCAAATTAGTTCACTATACAGATCTAATTAATCAGCCTCTCTTCTCTTTTCTTTATTCCAGTTACCTTGAATTAGAAGTCATGTTATCCTTTGGGCTCCAACTGACTTAATGTTTTAGAAAACTGCCTGCTCCCAATCAGACAAGGAAGTCAGAAAGGGTCAACACTCTTTGTATTTTAGGTACTCCAAAACAATGACTGATTTTAGTTAGAATGGTATTCCGGGGCTATTTTGCTTCTCATATTTCAAAGCACAGCTGAAAATTGAGTGTGCCCTGAGTCACTAACTGTAACATATGTTGAAGGAATGTTCTACAAAGATAAACTGAACGGTTCCCCAGCATTATCTGTAGATAAAATCTAGATTTGATTTTGATTTTTGAACTCTCCAAAAATCAGAGATGTCTGAGCCTGAGGTTTGGTTTTTTTGATGGTCTATTTTGCAGGGCAAGGAGAAGGAAAGATTGTGGTAGAGTAAGCAGAAAATTATTCAGCAGTTCCCTGTTATGTTCATTAAGAAGGCAGAGTGAGGCAGTGAGCTGTTATTTCAGTCAAATCTTCATTTCATTTATGTCAATATTTTGTAAATAATTAATATGACATTTTAAGTTGACTTGTTTCTCAAAATAGCTGGAATATAATAATAAACTGCATTTCAGTCAATAGAAATAACTGTAATACCATGTCCTGTTTTGAAATGATTTTTCACTTAGCAGTCAAGCTGAATATTAGTGCTGCTAGGTAGGAGATTATTAACTGTATTTGCTCTTTGAAGAAAAAAGAGCTCCTCATAAAGGTGACTTCGACAGCAAAGAAAAACTTCACAGCAGTCACCAATTTCCTCAGGGAACAATTCCGTGATTGCCCGGACCGATGTAGATCTACTCTTGTACCCACTTGGAGGCAGAAGCAGGGAAGCACAGGAGGCCATTGAGATGGGAACAGGGGAGATTTCAAATTTTGGATAGACTTTTAACTGTATCAATGCCAACAGAAGTTTTTCAGTATGCAGCACCCTGAAAACCATGCAGCTGAACAGGACCCTAATCGTCGCTCTCCAGCAAATCAGAGGAAGCTCAAGAAAGCTTTTGAAGTTTTATAGAATCTATTTGAGGATTTTTTTCTCTTCAGGACAGGAACATTGAATTTTAGCTATTCAGCCTTTCTCTGGGACCTCTGAGTTTTCTTCCTTGCCTGCTTACGAGGGAGTTGGTTGTGCCGATGACCTTACGCACTTTTGTGAGTGGGAATCTTCTTAGTACAGCAGTGTCGATGCTTAATATTTGGAGTGTCTGAGGAACTTGAAAAAAGCATTGCAAGATCGATCATACACCCAATGTCCTACAATAACTCCGAGATTTAAAAGATGGTATTAACTTACAGGCAGAAGCGAAGGAGTCCTACTTTATTAATTTTGCACATGTGTTAAATTTTTGTGAGATTTCGCATTTGGACTTGCCTGTTGTTTTTTGGGGACTTTTTTATCCTCAAATTGAAGACTAGATAAAGCCCAAGGGAGAATGTATTCTATAACATTTAAAATGGTGTGCAATTCATAATTAGCTTTAGTGAAGATTTGACTTTATCCATTAGAGCAGAGACAGGGTATTTTTATTTTTGGAGCTGAGGTCTTCACCTCACTACTGTGGTGCAACATTCTGGAAAAGCTGGGAATGACTGATGTACATGGCCAGCTTTTATGTGTTCAGATTAGCTCACATGAACACGTATTATTCTGGGTACTGTGGGGTCACTGGTGCTTTTAAACAGCACTGAAGGGTCACTGCTAGACTCTGAATAAAATCCCAGGCTCCTAGAATTTTTCTTCTGTATTTTTATTCATATATTAGAATTCCAGAGTCTTTCATACATTCTACCTTCAAATTTGACTTATGGCCATAGCCCATGAAAAGAGGGCTGCTCAGCTAAATTTAGCCGGTGAAAAGAGCAGGAAAATCTTTTAAGTGGTATTCTCCAACACAATTGTCATGTCCCTCCCCACCTCCCTGACCCCTTTTCCCTTTTCTTTCTAAGTCATGAGAAATGTTACCATCACCTCTAACTTTTTTTGGCCGATCAAAGAATAAGTTTTAATTTTAATACCCCTCTCAAGCTGCAACATTTAGGGAAATACAGGTTGCAAATTGTGTGGTTTTTTTTCTAGTGCTGACAGGGGAAAGTAATTTCTCATTCTCTTTCTTTTCCTCTTTCCCGCTTTGGGATGCCAGCCTTGCAAATCAATATTTCATTTTGAAGGAGCCATGTTTGATGCCAGTTCTACTTATTTGCTTTGCAGTCACTGCAGTAATTCTTTGTAGCTCTGTCAGTATGTAAATTAAACCAAGCATAGATAGCTTTGTGTTGCTTAATGTTCAGCTGATAAAAATTAATGTGGTGTGAAATGAGCATTTTATCTGACTGCAGATACAGTGCTGGAGTTAATTAGACTGGCAGAGCAAAACGTTATTAAACATACAGGCCCCTGATCATCAAGAGCTGGGTGAACCTCCAAAATGTGGGTTTGGGTGGGCAGTGTAATGTAAATTGACTGAGGCAGGCTCAAAGCAAACACACTGAGAATGGTGCACTACTTCAGCAATCAGACATGACAGACAGAGCAGTAGTGCTGATGAATGCATGCCTTGGGTGCACAGTGCAAGGTACAAGGCAAGCCAAATGCTTCCAGCACGCTTGGGAAGTGCATTAATCAGCATTAACACATGATCTACAGTGTCTTATTGTCATTAAACATTGCCACTTCTTAAGTTCAGGATTCAGTGACAGTTAAATGATCAGTAAGCCAAATCTAATAAAGCAGCAAAACATTTAATTCAGCATAAGTTATTTCAGTAGAAGTATTTTCATACATTGAGTTAGCTCTCTTGGAAGATTGCCTTGCAGCACTGGTGTAGTACATTGCGATTTTCTCTAATTAGAACAAAAAAGCACCAAAAAAAGATATCTATTTTTTTCCAAACTAAATATATTCCATAAATATTGGCTCACTTCTTCTGTTATCTAAATATGGGTCCTATTTTGATATTCCCAGTGCTGTTTATGCTGGATAAATTTATGAAGGGAATCAGATACATTAGAATACTGACATGAAAATCTATGTTGGATGCAGCTAAACAGGCCTCTTATTTCTGCTGCTGTGACGGGTGAGTTTGAGAGACAAGTACCCAACTCCCTCAGTATTACTGCCTAGGCAAGGCCATGAATCCAATGCTTTTAGCCAGTGGAACCCACAATGAGTTGTGTTTTTGGAGCACAACATTTCTTAGCATATAATTGAAGACTTCAGACTACAGGGTTTATATGCAGAGACAGAAAGCTGTAAGTCATGTTTCAACAAACACATGACACCCAGAATGTCAGGTGTCTCTGTGAGTGCTTAGAAACTCAAGTTTTAAGGACTCTAGAGGCAGAACAGATCACCTGGGAGAAATCTGTGTTCAAAAGCTTCCTAAAAGGACCAACTGGCACTGAGGGCTGAGGTATGCAGAGAACAGGGCATTACTGGGCAGTGAGAGCTCAGAACTTGCTTTTCTGCCTCCTTTTGAGCCCTAGAACACTGCTGAACAACCTCAGTTTTATTTCCTAGCAAGCTCCCTGTTAAATAACCTTTTCTGGTAAGCTTGGGAGTCTAACAAGTTTTTACCTAGGGCCTCATCCTTGAGACACTCTGATAAATAACATTTCCAGAAATCTGATATTTCCCTGGTGATCCAGGCAGGTGATCCATTTAGTGCATTTCACCTGTTTACCTTTTACTTCCTTTGCTTTGACAGTGCTGTATATATTTATGCTCCAATACTTGGTCTAAAATGAGCGGGCCTTTTGTTTGTCAGTTGCTAGTTCACTGTTTTTATGCTAGTCTGATGTCCAAATGTTCCTCCAAGTTGGTGGTGCCATTTACCCCTCAGCCCTGTCATAGTGCAGGTTGTTTTCATGGGGCTCACAAGACATAATGCCACATTGTGCTCCGTGTTGTCTTCAGCAGGTAAGGTGAGCGGACACGTGAGTGTTTTTCGAAGAGCCCCTCGTGCTTTTCATTACATAACACCAGTCAGTGAGAGTCCTACTTTACTGCTTCTGAGTGTTTCTGAACAGTGCACACAGCAGAGACAAAATATTAGGAGCAGACAGCAGGACCTCAGTGGCTGTTCTCAAAACTATTAAAAATGAGCAGAGGGTGGTCACTACTTACATGGATGCACAAATTGATATCCCTTATTAACTACATAATTTGCTTGACACTGACTGGAACTTCCAGGCGTAATTGAAGAATTTAAGCTTTTTGGCTCAGCCTCAAAGGATCTGTGAAGGTGACTAAGGAATCCTCTGAATGTTGCTAAAGAACCCTCACAAAATAGGAGTAGGGATGCTTTTACTCTATATGCTCTTTGCTGCTATCTGTGTTTTTGAGAAAAGGGTTGCTATAAGGCTGTCTCACTATTTGCATGCACTGCTTTGCCTTCTTTATGGCTTAGTGATTTTCAGATAAAATCCAAATCTCCACTCCATTCACTTATTTAAAGTATTTGCCACTTGAAAGAAACACTGTAAGTTCCCTTCCTGTTTTCAACAGAGTGAAAATACTGGAAAGGTGAAGAATTGTATTATATCGAAATCCATTCCATCGCTCTCTCCCCATTCAAATGTCACAATTTAGATCCTTAGACAGCTGCACATTGCAGTTCAGCTTCCTACACGAAACAGCTGAAATCAGTCACTGGTTCAGAATTTCTGGTTTGCTCTGTTAAATTCCTCTACCTTTGTAGATATACAGAAGTATAACAAGAATAGTATTAATTACTCTCCTGACCAGGAATTAAGTAATTTACACAATTAGAAACATCTCCCTGTTAATGTGGCATCGTCTGTATGCTGGGTCCTGTCAGATTCCTCCATTCCATTTTTCACCTTATTGAGAGGTACTCAGCTCTTTTATGAGTTCCATTTTACTTAATATTGTTTTCTTTATATTCTCCTATTTTATTTTCCTTATTATTTATTCTGTTCTATACAGAGTGTCTTCAGTGCCTGTAGGAAGATATCCTGTTGTTCAGAACTGTTTTTGTCCTTTAACCTAAGAATTCAAACATATATTCTTTAAGCTCCTGCATGGCTTCTTTTATTTGCAATGTTTCTTTCCTTTTTCCTTTACCAGAAAATAGAAATTAGACCCCTTCCCCTATAGTAATCTCTATCTGCTGCCTTTTACTACTGTAATATCCTAGGCCAAATTTTTATGTATGTTATTTTATGCATATTCTTTTTCATACAGTTGTCCAGACTTGTCGGTGGCAAAAGTTAGGAGTTGCTGAGGCCTCAGATTGAAATTTTGAAAGGATATCTAAAATCACAAAAGTTCATCGTTTTTGGGCTGGAATTCTCTATTGAGAACAGTCTCTTTCAGGTTTTCCAGGCTTCTCTCTATCTAGAAATAGACATAAAAGAACAAAGCAAACAAAGGCCTCAACAACCAACAGTACAACTTAGAATTATTAAAACAGCTGCAAATCCCACAAATCACTCTTGAGGCTAAGACCACTCTTAAATAAAATCACGATATTGAAGGTTTTGACCATTGCCTAATTGGAAAGGGGAAAAAAAATCTCCTTTAAACAATTTGGGGTTTTTTTCTAGTCACCTAATGGTATCCATTGGCTGAATTAATATAATGGAATATTTTGCTCCAATGTGAAATTGTATTTGTTCTTGTAGCTTTCAAAACCATAGTGGGCAATGCTGTCATCAGGGTTTGGCAAAGCTGTTTATAAAGCTCCCATCTCCAGAAAAATGTTTTTAGATTTCTTCCTCCTTTTGATTCAACAGGAGATCCTACAATCTTGCTCTTACTTTATGAAGCCTTAATAAGGCCCAGCAGAGAAACAGAGTGAGATGCCATATTACAGAAGTACTGATCTTCCCCTTGTTCACCCTTTTCTTACAGTCACTTAAATGAATAGTGATGGAATATCATTACACTGCAAACTATCAGTAATATGAAAAAAATTGCTTATCTTAAATTTAACATTGAGTCAACACTACCAAAATTCCTACCACCTTGAGGTGGTTTTTGGAAGAGAGAGTAAGGATTAATTTAATTGTAATTTTTGTTACTTTTGAACTGTTTTGGTGTCAAGGATTCACAGGGACATACCTCAAACTGGAAATCAATTAGTAGGATCCTGCTTGAAGCAGTTTACTTGTATCTGCTCAGGAACAGACTTTGCCCCACAACAGAATTTGAAGGTTTATCTGAACAGAATAGTGTTTGGTAAGGACATATGAGATGTTTGATCATCTGTTATGTGTTTTTATCCTTCTTGAAGAGATGGGTATGCTGCAGCAGAAAAAATACCATCATGATAAAAATCTGTCATTTAATTTCATTTACTCAATCACGTTAGAGTCTCTAGATGAGAGACTTTTCCTTTTTGTCATTCAAGGTTTCCATCAGTGATCCAGGTGTCCATGTCTTGGTCTCACACAATCCTTAAATTCATATTTCTCTGCTCATGAAGTTTAGTTGAGGAGTGCAGGCAATAGTGCTCAATACCGTTTATCTTTGGACTACAGCCTGAAGTGTATATACAAGTGGCTGACATTAATTCACTTCACTGCTTTCACTAATTGTGTAGATTCAAACTATGCAATGTTCTATCCTGGGAAAGAAAAAAAAAAAAGACAAAATCAGCTTCTACGAAATCTGCAGCCCACTGGAAGGTTATAAAGTCTGTTTGTGTTTTATTCAGAACCTTTTTTGCAGTTGTGCAGCCGCCTCCCCGCTCTGGGGAGGTGTTCAGCTCCAGGGGGTTACATAACTGTGACCTTACACCACAGCCAAGTTACCAGTAGCTCTAGAGTTCAGCTCGCTGAACTGTGGCTAAGTGTGAATTCTCCTCAGTACCCTTGGCAGGGTGCTAAGTGCGTGGAGGAGCACACTCCGAGGAGAAATGGATGGCCTGGTGTTACACAGCAGCTGGATTTAGTGCACCAAGCTGCCGCTCGCTGACTTCACGCCGTTTGGATATTGGGAAACGTGCTGAGCAGAGGACAGGACCTGATCAGGGAAATTAATAGCTTTGTCTTGCCAATCTGCATTTAGGCCTTGCCACATTAACTTGGAGTTACTGTGCTCTGTATTCACCTCATGGAAGCAGCGGACTGTTCCAACAACGAAATAGTCAACAGCATGTGGCCACACAATGGCTGGATCACAGGCTGAGCTTTTGGGTTGTTTCACTGGTTCCTCCAAAGCCTTAAACCTTAAGTTCAGCCTCATTTCAAATGAATAATTCTAAATAGAAGTGATTTGTACTGGCGGGATTGTGGCTCGCAGAGATGTGTGTGGATAAATCTGAAGTTAATGTGAATAAGTGTATATTGTTATAGATGTTCAGTGAGTAGTTTGTATTGGCTTATATTCAAAAAGCTTACTTTGAAAGTAAGGTCTGTGGCTGGTATGAGAAAGGATTATGTCAATTACCATATGTATCCTTGGAAAAGACTCTTAATTTCACTGTAACTTTCTTTGCCTATCTAGAACATTGCAACTTATTTTTCTGAACATTTGTAGTAAAATGCATACAGGAAAACTGCCTTTTCAGAAATATAGATCACCTAAATATTAGGCAACATCAATGTTACCAAGTCAGCCTAAATAAAAAACCACCTCTGATTACAGGAAAAACTGCTTCAAAGAAAGTGTCAGCAGCTATGGGAAAGGTAAGTAGGTCTGTGTTTCAGCAGCAGTGTTCCTTAGAGGGTCACAGGAAGTTCATAAGACACCATGAAGTTTGTACCAGCCAGGATTCAGCCACCTACATTTCGTTTCCAGCAGTGGTTCAGCTGTTCACATGAGGACCTGAAAACATGCCCTCCACAGCTTATTCTCACTCCTCGCTCGTGCAGAAAGTGTCGGAACCCGCGAGCAGCCAGAAGTAGCTCTGTGGTCCACATGGGAATGCTCCCAGCAAATCACTCCAGGTGGGCACAGATCAATGGACTCAAAAAGGACCATGTGTGCAAAAAACCCTCAAAGTCCGCAAGTTCGTGCCTATAAATTCCCCAAATCCGTTGCCATGGAGTGAGAACTTCCTGCATTTTGTATGAATTTAAATATCTCTAGAAGTCATACAACATGAAGTACATTAAGCACAGAGAGCAAGACTAAAGACTTGACTTGTTGTAATGCAGCTCCCTTCACCCTTGTACTCATTGAAATTAGAGGTGGGGTAGGTGACAGCACTTGACAGCAGTTGCAAAATCAAACATGGATGTGATTTTACATCTGAGTGTTAGAATGAATGGTCATTTGTGTATCTAACAATTGCACATGAAAATTCTGATACTAGATTAGCGTTCTTATTGTGTAGCTTGCTTTACTGTTTTCTGTAAAAATGCACTAAATGAAATCCAGAAAGATTGTTGCTGATATCTGCCCATCAAAAATATTCCTCGCACAATCATTGCTTAACACTTCTTAGTAGTTATTTAGTTCACATACACAAAACTGTGCTAGATGCAAAATAGCGCAAAACCAGAGCAGGTCAGATCAGTTTAGTAGTGAAAAGTGGCTTAGGGAACTTTGGTAAGAGCTCTAACTTGGGCCACCTATGAAGTCTTCCCACAAAATTCCTTCCCATCAAGAAATCTCAATTTGCCAAAGCCAAGGTCTTTTCATGTAATCATCACTTTGTGCAGAGAAGTCATTTCCAGTCAAGACTGCAGGGCCAGACCCCTGACTCACAAGCTACTGCCACTAAGCAAGATTCAAAATAGAACTGAAACTTCATTCTTTCACATCTCCTATGAGTAGGTAAAGGCTGGGCATGTCCTGATGTCTCTTTAAATGGAGCTGGTTTACTTAGCAGAAATAATTAACGATTCAGGACTTTGGGAAACATATGCTGTGATTCTGCCTTAAGAAGCAGCAAGTGGTCTGATGGTGCCCTAGTGTTGCAACCTGCAAAGTATCCTTTCCTCCTTTTAATTTTGCCTGGGGATAAGGCTTCTGAGAGCACCAAGGAGGCACCAAAAGCTGCAGGATAAGATACATATTCTGAAAATATGGCTTTGATTGGAATAAGTCCCCAAGTATTTGCATGCTGGTATGCAACCGGTTTTGCAGCCAAAATTATTAAACTTCAGAGCATGAGCTTTATCATCAGATTTCCAGTAGCACCTTCTGTGATTCACAGTGGAATGGCCACCTCTTGTTCTCCAGCTTGAAGCCTTGTCAAATTCCAGAAATGCAAAGATAGGCAGCATGGAGGATCCAGTTTCTGTAATACGGCTGTGGCTTTTTTTGTTAGTTGTCACCTTCATCTGAAGATACAACTTGGAATTTATGTGAAAAGAATCCAAACTTTTTTCATTAATAAAAATTTGTAGTCTTTTCTATATATTTCAGAGAATTACCGGCTGTGAGAACACATTACTTTTAGCATCCCAAAGCAGTTAATATGTATGTCTGTAACTGTACTGGGGCTGCAGGTATCCCAAAACCTTGGTATTCTGCAATGCTAAAATAGGAGTGAGGAGATTTGTTTAAAGATGACAAGAAGCTGGGAAAACACTCCTTATTGCTTGATTTGCTCAAGTGAAATAACTGATTTACCTGAGGTTTGGCACGTTTAAACTGTGTGGCAGAGTTTGGTGCAGAGATGCATCAACTCGCTGGATCTAACTGGAGAACCAGAAGCTGTGTATTTTATTCAGCATGGCACTACAAACCAGCTAATTGATGACCTCAGAAACGGATTATCAGTCTGGCTGCAACTGTTTCTTTTGTGACTGAGCCAATACTTCTACAGGCTCCTGTACTAACAAAATGTTCAGGCAAGAGGATGCTGTGAGAGTTCCATGATCCAACTGAGCCTATTCTTGTCTCTCGTACAAAGCTATAGATAGGCTCATCTCAGATGACATTGAGGATTTAATGAGATTAATAGGTAGAATAAGCTTGTTAACGAGTTGATGATGTACTTTGAGTGGCTCCACCTTTAGGAAATGTGCCCAAACATTTCAAGGGTAGCTGAGGTTCTGTTTTGTCTGTTTTGGAAGAAATTTTTTATCACTTTCCAGCACATGAATTACCCAATTCAACATTCTGAACAGTTTGGGGACTTACTTTATCAATAACTTTAATCATTTGCCAGTCTGGGTTTTTTTAGCTTGTTTGTTTTTAAAATGTCCATTCTGTGGTACATTTTTTATTATTTGTGGTAATCAGCAAATTTCAGCGTTTGTTTCTCACAAGGGATAAAGACAAGCATGAAGCTGTGGCTCCTGGGCTGTTTTCTAGACAAGAAATGGGGCTTGACATTTTTCAATTTTATGCATCCCATCAGGAGAGATTTTGATCCCTGTTTCTCACTTTGAGGCAAGACATTTAAAATGAATTAAGCTAAAATATACTTTGCTGTTGGATGACATGAGAGATGTGGTTGGTGTGCCAGGTAATCACTCCATTAAAATATTCAAGATGGATTTTAAATTAATGAAACTGACATGGTATGAAGGTTGCAACCTGCATATTCTGTGGAATTTGTTGGTATCCTACACTCTTCCAGCTTCATTTGCCTCCCTATTACTCTAGGGGTAGCAAAATTTGGAAATTATGTGCAGTGCTTATTTTTCATTAATTCTATAGGGCAAAGTTCTGTGCTAGGAGTATTAGAGTACACTTTTAGTTTTTTGTTGGTTATTTAATTCCCATCTCTGATACCTATTTCTGATATCACTTTTAGAAAACAGCAAGACGCAAATGGGTGTCTGCAGCTGGATGACTCTGTGCTCCCAACTTCACTAAGTTAGATCTGCTTTTGCTGAGTCACAGGTCTGTTTTTAAATCAGTACTTGGACAAATTTGTTCAACACGGATTTAAAAAAGCATAGTTCAAATGTAATCTGTTATAGCCAGTTACAACCTTTGCAACTAATAAAGGACAAAGAGATGGGACAACTTTTCTTTGTGTTTGGGAATGTGTAGGGTTTTTTGTTCAATTTGAAAAGGCCTTCCAGGACGAAACAAACAAACAAACCAGCCTCCCCCCAAACGGAACCAAAAATCCATGTCTGTTTCAGAAGCTTTGAAACGTGCCTAAGGGTGTTTGTTTGGTGTGGGTTTAGTTGTTCGGTTTGGTTTGGGTTTCGTGGGGTTTCTAAAAATTTGTTCCCACAAAATGCACTCATCAATAATTGGTGCTGAAGGAACTGCTGTGACATCCATCCCTAAGCTGTGCAGTGCTCGGAGCATGGCTGTGTTGGGCACCCCTTGCTGAAGGTTATTGAACCTTGTAAGAACCTTGTAGTGACTCTTGGAGTAAATTTAAAGTTACTTCTTAGTTCTGAGCTCAAATTCAAAAATGTGTAAGAGTGATGTGATGCCCCAGGTGTGCTTTGTGGCAGATTGTGTTAAACTGTTCCTGGTTTAATACTTTTGAAGCCATTTTAATGGAATGTAAGCACTCCCAGATTGTGTGGTGCACATTTTGTGCACATGAGATTGCAATCTGATTTCTGCTCCTCCAAACTACTTTAAAAGAGAGAGAGATGAGCCTCTGGAATTTGCACCCTGCTTATTTTCGCTTCATTTCTAGGAAAATGCTCAGCAAGGAAATAGCATTTAAAAAAGGATTATTAACCCTTGCCACCTTCAGTAGCAATAGACAAACAATAGCTGAATTTCTGGTTTATATAGATTTTTGTTGCATTTTATTGGATTTTGGTGCTTGCTACTTTTTTCCCGAGTGAACTAAAACACTGCTCTGTGTAATCCTCATTGTATATTGCAAGTTTAACCTCTAAGAGAATTTATTAAATAAGTACATTTGAACTCGCACTCACCTTGATGTGAGGACTAGAGTTTATTGACATTAGCGGACTCAGAAAATAAGTCTATTGCATGAGGTCAAATGAACTCCAAATGTAATTCTAATTTTTTAAATTTATTAAAACTCTTCATTCAAGGTAAGTGAGGATTTTTTTTCTTTAGTCAGACTGAACCAATTTATCTTTACTTCAGGTGAAATAGAACATAACTTTTAAAATCCCCATTCCAATGCAAAAGAGTCAAACTCAGCAAAAGGCACAAGAATTAGTTATAAAATTAAATTTAATTTTTCATGTCTGTGTTGCCACAGTGAATGAGGTTTGAAAGGGTAGGGAGTAGCACTCAATTCACTGAAGTGTGACAATTCTTCCATGTCAGTGATTTCAAGCCTGAAGGGGATGACATCCTGTAAGCACACTCATCCATTTGTGTTTATTAAATTAAAGCCTACGTGAATTTGCAACAACAGACTGTTCATTAACAGAAAAAGAGACTATTGCTTTCCTCTTGGGACTGTCTTGGCTTTGATCCATTGATCTATCTTGCATTGACAAAAATATCAGGGGTTTGTTTATATTGGGTTTGTTTTCTTCCTGTGAAAGATGAGATGATAAACAGTAGAAAAATATTCTATGCTGGTCATGTTCACATCTACCATATACCATAAGTAGCTAAATTAGTTATAAAGAATAATTAAATAAATAGTACACAATGCACTACTCTGAGGGGAAAACAAGAATCCTGTCGTTTTTCTCAAATATCTTTGCTAAATTGTGCTATAGTTTGCTCAATATACAGATGTTGAGCGGAAGGGAAGAAGTAGTAAATACTAACTAGGCAATGTTATGCAATGTGTTGTTTTACACATATATTTCAACAGTGAAAACATTGATGGGCAAAAAAGCAGCATCTTTATCATGCAGTGTCCTGTGCAGAGCTGTGCAGAGGCATGAAAATAACAGCAATACCTCCAAAGGTGTTCTGTGAAACTACACGTGAGGCACAAAGAGTAAATCTTAGGTGCAGTTTTTCAGAGGCTCCCCAGCTCCCTTGTCCCTCTTTTATCGGTAAAGCATATTTCAGACAATTTGAAAATATCTGTGTTACCAAGTTAGGATCTGTCCCTGTACAAGAAGGCAGAGGATTATAGGAAAATGTTACAATCTTCCTGACCAGTTGATGAAGTTCCTGAGAAAGGGTGGAAAGGAAAAAGCTTCCAGATGCAAGAAGTTATAGTTAGGCAGAACAGGATAATAGGTGTAGGGGTTCCAAAGATGAGATGCTTTAGTCCAGCAGAGAATACAACGTAGATAAAAGATGAGGGTATAATTTGAGGGATACAGAAATGATTGTTCTAGTTCTTCAGGGTGAAAAAATTGTCTGTGTAGCAGAAGTAGGAGAGAGAACAAAGATTGCTTTTGAAATACAAATTTTTAAGTGAGAATAAAACAATGGATCCAAAGAAGAGAGAGGAACAAAGTGGCAGAGCAATCACACACAAAGGGCTGGGTTTCTTAGAGCATTGGAATTATCACCTGGAGCTGGCTCATGCTGAAATTGCACCCTGCTTACTAGGTGTGGTAATTCTGTGTGGGAGAGTCAGATAGAAATCAGAATTTTGCTAAGGTAAAAATTGGATACAGCATGGATGCAAAAAGATTATCAAAGCTGAAACTGCAGAGAATGAGTGTGTGAGATTGTGTGACACTGTGGCCAGCAGTGAGTCAGAGGAGAAGGCAGATCCAACAGAAAACAAAAGCCACATGAAAAGAAGGGTGCATGAAGCAACAGAAAGCCTGGTTTGGCCAACTTACTGGGGCTTCCTGGCTGTGGTAAGTATTAGAGGACCTCCAGGGTGGTTAAATGTAAATTGGAAAAAAAAAAACCACTAGGAGCCCATCAACATTGGTAAATATTTTTGTTAGCACTGAAACTAGCATATCTAAAATGGGCTATAAAAAGAAAATTTAAAGACCAAGATAATTTGGCAAAACATGGAGAATGCATTCTGGATGAGCTGAATGAAATGCTCCCAGACTGAGCATTGGTAAGGTTGGTCAGATTATGCCTACCCATCCTTTCTTGCTTTTGGCATTAAACAAAAGTGAGTATAGAAGAAGTTCGACAAAACATCAATCTGCTATGAAAAAAAGGAAAATAAATAGAAATTCATATTGAACCAGGCCTCTTAATTATAACTGTTGTTTATGCTGTTGAAATATAGCCCTTCTCAAATGTGGAGAGGTGAAATCTGTAATAGATGTGGTTTTTGTAAGACTGTTTCATACTGGTTTTCTCAAGTTTTCTGGATTATTCCCCTTTTGCCCCCCATTATGTAAAGAGAAGTTACAAATGCTGCTCAGTGTCTGCCAGGACCTAACCTGAGATGTGCACGGATTCCTTCCCTGGAGGTCCTTGTACCCTGTCATTGGTTGCAGACGTAGCTGGAATTGGCTGCTCCAGGTTTGAAAAGGCCCACACCCTGCAGGATGGGATGTCTTTGTCTCTCCTGTGAGCCACACAGGCAGCTAAGGAGATGTTGTGGTGCAAACTCCTTGGTCAGGAGCCTGGTGTTTTTGGGAGAGATTGTATGTGTAAATGTGGGTGACATCCCTTCTGTGAGAGGAGGGAAAGCCAATGTGTTCTGGCAGTTCTGTGTGCATGTGCAGCCCATTTTGCTGTTGACTATTAGGCTAAAGCCTGATCAGATCAGCAGGATCTGCAGAAGCACAGGGATGGCAGAGTCCATCCAAGCTGCTCATAGAGATAGGAGTTGATATGCATGCTGAGACATGGGAATTTCCAGGTAAGGAAATGATTTGTAATAGGTTCTCCATCTTTAATAACTCAGGTAGCAAAAGCCCTGCACATGGCTGTTAATGATGATCCAGTAGGGGACACATGTCTTTTTGCCCCTTAAGAAAATGACATAACTCCATGAATCCAGCAGTTAATAAAAGGGAGTACTTTCAATATGCAAAGGCTGTGCACAAAACGGGAAGGGCCAGAACAAGAACAGGTGGCTGGTCTCAGATTTCAGTTTCTAAGGCCTTCACCAATCATCCTTTTCCCCATCCAGCTTTGCTGAGTTACTTGTCCTGAGTTTTGCATCATGTTTGTACTGGGTCCAGAACAATCTCTCTGAATCTCTCTGAAGAGACCAGTAGCATTCTGTCATTTAGTGACTTCTCTTCCACAATGCCAGGTTGAAAGTCAAGGGACCAGAAACCCTTGATTCTTTTATAGCATTCATGGTTTAAAAAGAAGGGAGAAAAGAAAGCGATAAAAAGATATTTCTTTTGAGGTGATGACATTGTGCATCCCACAGTTATCTCATTCTTCTGAGGTAAGCTTGGCTTTCCAGTACCATTATTAATTAATTGTTTCGAAAGTGATGCATCTTTGGACACAGGCTGTATTGCTGGGTGCTAAACCCTATAGTTATTCGGGGTTTTGACTCCTCTGTAACTGTGCTTCTTTTTTCTTTATTAAATTGTTAATGCCAGTTTACTTGATGCTTATTTACAAGCTGCAGTAAGAAGAGCTTTCTTCATGACTCTTTCTAATGCATTGAATTTGCATCGTTGGCAGTGACTTTATTTTTGCAGTGTATACATCAAATAAAATAAACATGATGATTTAGCAATAATTTTTATTACCAGCTCACCAAATTAGACTTTATTAATAACTTCCTTAGACTTTCGTAATAAATGGATACTTTAGTTTATGAGAGCTAAGGAAGTGAGTATTTCACTCTTCTTACTGTCTTTCTTCAAAGTGCTAAAGGGGTTGGTTCAGCTCTAAAAGGGTCTTTTTATGAAATGGAATTGTGGTTTGCATTTCAGACTTCCCCTAAAACTTGAGAAAAGCCTGAATAGGAGATTTTAGATTTATGTGTATTTGTAAAGCATAGTTTCACATGTCAGGAAGAGAACTATGCATGTTACAGAAAGAAGTGGGACTACCTTGGGTATTTAAGGACGCATAACAAGGAGCTATAGTATAAATGACTCAATTTAGATGCTAGTCATTTGTGAGAAAACAAAAGTAGATTTTTTTACAGGTCAGAAAAGATTTTGAGGACCCTCTCAACCTACTGCCCAGCAACTGCTTTTGATGTGGGTCAGGTATGAATGTCTATTCTCTGGGGAAAAACTGGCATACTGAAACAAGGAAAGGAAGAAAAAGAACATGCAACAAAAATACCATTTCAAGGTTTCATTTTTCCCTCTTCCTTTCCAAGGTAGGCCGGGGCTTTGCAGCTACCACTTAGAAACAATAACATGCAATCTGAAATAATAAGATTCATTCCAAATGTGTTTGTGTTGGTGTTAGGTAGCTGACTGTTTTTATCCCAGGGCCTGTAGTAAGGCACACTTTTACCCAGTCAAACCATGAAAACAAAATTGATGCTGTATCAGCATCTTGGCTGCAAATAACACTCAAAACAGATTATAGAACGTGCTAGGAATACAAAATAAGGTTAGAAATAATGCTTCAGCTGTGAGTTCTTCAGGCTGTGGAAATAATAGAGCATAATTTAGTAGAAGAGGAACTAGGGAGTCAGCATGCAGAGGCAAAAAAATGAAAGGAGCAAGAAAAATGAAGAGAAATGGAAATAGATGTAGGGGAAGTTTGGCAAGTCCCATCAGTGGAAAATTCTTATGCTGACTGTATGGAAGGACTAGAAAGGATTTAAAGATGAGCTAGAAGTCATTCTCAAATACAGAGGGCAGTGACTGATCTTTGTGAGAACTGCACTACAGGTCCTGAAGAAGGTATGAAAATATACACAGAATCTGAGTATATTTGTTAGCAACTTGCAAATGAGCTGCAGAACACTGCAGGCCAGTGCTACAAACTGTTTACAAATTGTCACTCTCTTTCGTTTGTGCTTTGAGAAAGGCCTGCATCTCTTATGAAATCACATGTTCTTTATCAGCAGAGGTTGGTTCTCTCAGTCTTGAGTTATCATTTCTCTAGCATTACTAAGTATTTTTGTGGGTAGTAATTAAAATTAACTTTGGATGCATATTTAATTGCATTGTCCTTGTTTTTATAGTTAATTCAATGTGTTAAAGACAGCTTTCCAATATGACCCTCCCCAGTACTGTGGGAGGCTGTATGGTGAACTGGCACTGCCCTATATGTACTGTATTAGTGCTGGCTTTCCAGGCCCCATTTCTACATATTAGGTGAGATTTGAACCCATTGTTCAAATGGCTGGCTCAGTGAGGTGGATAAACACATATTTATCTTCATGTTACTTGTTGAAATGCTATAATGAAGGATGAAGCTGAAAACGTGAAGTGGAACAGAGTAATGAAACTCAAACTACTGCTTTGAAAAACTGTTATTGGAAGTCTGGGTGCTTGGTGTCTTTCTTCACTGTCACATCTGAGCTTTTCTGCTATAGATTTTGCTACAAACATGACAACTATTCCATCATCTTTTCTCTATTTAGAGCAGTGTGGGGATATGAATTTTTAACAATAGATTACTTCTTATTAAAGCAAACACAAGTTGAACTACATTTCAAGAGGGCGAGGCGCTGTATCCAAAGTCCTAGACTTTCTTCATTATAAGTCTCCCATCTGAGGGACATTTAGAACTTCTAGTTCTGTCAATAGTGAAAGAGAGAAGACAACAAATGGAGAGCAAAATGCAAACTCAGCGTTCAAACAATGCAATCTCTCAGCAACCATCGTGTTAAGTTTAGAATACCTAAAATCAGTGAGATGCCTGGTGTGGAAGCACTGACGTTTCTGAATAGGGTTCAGTCTTTGAGGAGCTGAGTCTTGCAATCTATTAAACACCATGTTACAATAGTCAGGTCTAGATATCACAAAGGCAAGGATTAATGTACACACATCCACACAGGATCCTTTGATGCCTTCAAATGCTCCTCATCATCTGAAAATCAGCCAGCAGGTATCACCTACATATTTCACAGCAGTCTACCCATCTGGGCATTTCAGGGTGACAGTAGGAAGCCTTTTGAAATGATAGTGAGACATTTCAGTGTAACTTGCATTCCAAGTTCTAATAGCTGTGGTTTGGGGCTTGTTTATGTGAGTATATGTACATAAGTCTACGCATACTGAGCTGGTCAAGCCAAAATAGATATTTAGGATCTAATTTTGAACTTTAATGTCACAGGTAAGTAATGTGGTCAAAAACTCTGTAGTAGTTCACATAATAATAATACTCATTAAAAATAACTGCATAATGGGAAGAGGAATTGCTACTTTCATAGGTAGCAACAAGTGCAAAACTGCAACGATGTTTTTAAAAGGGATGAAATATCTGATATTATAACTCCTCTCCAACTTTTTATCTCATATTCGTTTTTTTCTTTCTTCTCTCAGAGGAAATTTGATTAATTTTCTATATGCAGATAATTTTGGGGTAGGAAAAAATTTAAACTCTGATTGAGTACCCAGTATCTATCATTAGCCTGAGGAATACTGATCTAATTCTGTTTGATTTTTATCTTTAGTGAGTAGTACAGAGTAAGAAGTATAGGAAGTATGAGCCCAAGATAAACACTAACCAAAATATGACTGCAAAATGGTTGGGCTTAAAAACTTAGTCTTGCAATTGTTCAAAACAGGGGTAAAGTGAAAGGTAAAGTATGTTCCGTTCCATTCCATTCTTGCCCATTAAAGAAACATTCACCCCTTTTGCAGCAGCAGTGACACAGAGAGTTTAAAGCATTCCTGGATGACTTAATTATTATTCTTTTGCACTTCTTCCTGAGTATTAAATTTATTCAAATATGAAGGACTAAGAAATTACCCATTAAAATCAGTAAAGTTTTCCTTGTATGTGAGGCATACATGTGTTTGTACTCAATATCAGTCCAAATCCATCTACGTAATGTTTAGCCAGCAATTCCACTGCGCTATTTAATTGGCATATAGGGGGAAAATCTTTACATGCATGTAAGAGAAATTTTTCTTGATCTCTTTTCTTCATGGCTTTGATCTTATGGTAGAGGAGACCATGCTGGTATCTTTGTGTGTAACCTGCTGATACCATGAGTATAATACAAGCTGTCATCTTGTGGTTCTGGTAATTCACTGTATTAATACTGCTCCATTAGTAAAATACAAAATTGTGGGCATATAATGCAAATTGTTAAAGTGAAGTATAAGAATATAAAAATACTCTATTTTTAAGAGTATCAAATAGAAAAAGAGGAGATAGATTAGAAAACAGGAAAGGGAGAAAGTGCAATAAACAGTTATCCTGGCAAATACAAATACGACTGGCACTGAAGAGGTGGTTCATTTGAGTGAACAACTCTCCCTGTATGCAGTGTAAGTAAATGAATTAATAATCAAGGGAAAGACTTGTAAAAATGTTTCAGATGATAGCTTTAAGTGAGTTTGATCTCTTTTAGATGGCAAAGTCTGGTCTCTAATTAGGTTTCTATTCTTACAGTGATGGATATGAAGTACTTTCTGAATCTGTTTGACCTTCTCAGCCTCGGGAGCAAAATTATTTCCATAGTCCTTAATTTCACTGGAGTTTTGCATCTGTTGCCACAGAGAACTCTCACAAACAGGGAAGAAAGTTTAAATGGTTGAGAGACCTGCTTAACTCCGTGCACTAGGCACAGGCTTTATTACTGCTTGTTTGCCTGTGGAGTTCTTCTCCACCCTGTACATCTGCTTCAGTATGCACGTTATCTCTTCGACTTGGGCTTGGTGGTTACTCACAGGGAGCCTCTGCAATTGCATCTATCTTCTGCATTTCTTAATTTCTTTTGGAAATACTCTATTCTCTCACCTTATTAATGTTAAAACAAAAAAAGAAGGGGAATTTATTGCTAAAGGCAGCAGAATAGTGAACTTGGTGGAGTACTGTGTCTTCCCCTGTGAGTGAAAGCTAAATTAGTTCTGAGGTGCTTTCACTCAGTGGAAACGTAATGAGAGACACCAGCCACCTCTTCGTTAATAACATGCCAGTCACACTGGGAGCAGCTCACAATGCCTGCTGGGAGAGCAGTACCACCACCAGAAGCTGGTAGGAAGCAAAAAATAGGCTTAAGAGAAAGGAAACACAGGTGGAGATCAGGGCTGCAGTGTTACAGGGTGTCAAGTCATTTCTGTCTGCGGAGCAAGTGACTCAGCCCATCTGGAAAGGCAAAGTCGGTGCTAACTTACAAACTGCTGCTGCTGCAGCAGTACAACAGCAGGACTGCTGCTGCCTAAGAGGAATTGGCAGCAGTTTAGGACATGGAGTAATTTTTCTAAATGTCTGTTTGTTTTCATTGCGTGTTCACAGTTAATTGTTTTATTTCCTTAACAAAACGAGGATGGTTCTGAGTTCAGCAGCCCAGTTCCAGAGGTTAATGTGTGATACTGTTGTATTTGCCAGATATGAGGTGCTGGAAGAACCTGAGCATGATCTCTGTTTTTATGAGATTCTCATGGTATTTCTGCTTCCTTACCACTCTGAATTCAGTCATACATCAAATTCGTAAGGGTTAAATTTCACATAGGAGTTAGATGAGAACACAGATGATTGGTTCCTGCACTTTCTACTTCCCGTCTCTCCAAATCAGACAAGTAACAGAATGATAGTCTCATAGCCACAACTTAAATATTGATATTTAGGTTTACATGTTAAAATGCAAGGAGTTATGGACATGGCTAAGGCAACCCTGATGTTCTGTTGGGAAAAAAACCCAACAGAGAGCAAAGTGCTCTTGTGGTTTCAGGAGCAGGAATAAACTTGGTGTTCTGTTGGTCCTCTTGAAATATCTGCTGGCATTAGTTGACAGCAAGTCTCGTGGCTGCTCAAAAAAGGTCTCACTCCTTTGCATGGGAACTCTAGTTTTCTGTCTGATTTTTCTAGTTTTTTCATTTCTGAGATTATCTGTTCTTATAGAAAACAATTCTGCTTTAGGTCTTTAAAGAGAAGAGTAAGCTGCATCAGTTTACAGATATATCTGTGCTTTAGAAGATTACCTTTCACTTTTGTTTCTCTATGCTTCTACAGATATTTCTGAATCTGTGTCATCAATCTTCAAACTCTGTGATTGGTACTAAAGATTTTTGGATTTCTAGGTTAGTTGTCCAGTGTTACATACATAGATTGAAAAAAAGGGTATGTTCAGGAGAGAACTGTTTTTCAGGTTCTCTGGTCCAGAAACTCACATAAAACTCTGATTTTGCTCAAAATTACATGGGTCAAAATGGCTGCTGTCACCTCTATAAACATGGATTATTTGTTAAAGGGTGTATTTTTCTAAACCGTGCTTTGACTCTTTGATGGTTTAAATACTTAAAGCACAAGAAGCAGAGACCACAACTTAGTAAGATGTCTGCATATACGGCTAGGCATGGCTGTGTCTTTCAAGAATCAGGTAGTGATAATTCTAATCAGCAAAACAGCATCTTGAATGTAATTTTCTGAATTCATTAGACCACCTCTAGCAGAGAGAGAAGAAAGAGTTGAGGTTTATAACACCTTAATGTTTTCTTACTTGGAGACATAATCTTGGGTCAGCTTCTACAGAAATTGTAGATACTAAGGAAGGAAGTAGGTTTATTATTATAAACAGCAGAAGCATCAGATAAAATGACATTCATTAGATTCATTTGGCTCCTGCTGTCTGAGGAAATAAGAACATGGCTCTTTGCACCGGCAAGTACATGTACACATTAAGGGATCCCTGTTGCCTGTCTGCTCAGGCAAACCCCGATGTGAGTCAGTGGGGATTTGTCCTGGCTGTCTTCAGTGTGTGACAGCAAATCCCACGAATGGACAAGATGCTGATCAGCTAGTTTATAATGCGATTCTGCTTTGTTTCCATTAAAATTATTCCTAAAATTGCAAGACTAATAGAATAATGCTCTCCTTTTAGATGTCTGGGGGTTTTTGTGCAAAATCCTTAGCACTACTGTAGTCAAGAAGTTTGAATGGTATGAGGACTCGGGCATGTTGATATATGAAAGCTCTGCCCTTTTCAGTCAGGTGTCCAAGTTATGCCAGTCTCATGTTACTTTTGGTGCTCTCTGTGATACTTGATCAAAGTAAAAAAAGTATGGAAGTACTTGTATGTATTTTATGACTTCTGCTTCTTTATGATTAGATTCTAATGACTTAAGAACACATCAGAGACATAAATTGCCTATTACAGCACAGTGCCCTCAGCTGTCACCTCCAAGTACTGTCATCCATCTTAAATACTTAGGCGTTTAAGGCTGGAGTTTCTCCTGGGCAGAAATTCAAACTGAGAAGAGCTAGAACTCAGCATTGTCTTCTGCTAATAAATCAGAAAGAGTAAATACCTGCTGCTGCAGTGGTTATTTCTGAGGACCTGATGGCTGGATGCAGACTGGAGTGTCTGTAAACAGTCAGTGTCTTTAATGCAAGCCTAACGAAAATACTGCTCAAAGTATCTGCTTGGAATCTCTGGCATTTTGCTTAACCTCAACTATCAATATGACCCTACAGACATTTTTGTGATCGAATCTACTCCTGCCCCCTTCCTCCACTTTCCCCTCCCCCAACAACAACAACAAAAAAAAAGAAAACACAACCAAAAAAGTAAGATGGAGGCACAATCTCTGCTTCCCTTTGTGTATGAACAATAGAAAGGTTTAACGCCTGTGACAGAAGTGGTGGTGTTTTGGATCGGTAGAGCTTTGTCTGTTTTGAAATTGCCCTCCCAGCTACTAGAATTTACTCTCCAGTCCATGATAAAGCACTAGAGATAGCCATCCAAAACAGCCCTTTTGCCTGATTTCTTGCTTTTATCTTCAGCAGATGTTTGTCATAGATTTCATGGTTAATGTCATAGATTAGACTGTATATTCTGACTTTTCATATCTCATTTCTTTGTATGTAATCTTGATTGCATTAGTAGCCAGCACTGTGAACTGGTTAGCTACCCAACAGTACAGGCATGAACAAAATAATGTGTTCTGTTGAGAAAACCTGGGTGATAGATCAGTGTAGGCAGCATCTTGGCTGTGTTTCAGATGGGAATTCTCCACTGACAGCACTGAAAACTTCATTGACTTAGACAATTTATGAACACTACAATTCCTTCTCCACTCTCCCCTCATGAAAGTCCATTTCATTTTATATGGAGAAATTATGTAAGAAAAGTGTCCTTAGGGCAATGTTAAAGACAGAGAAATACAAAGAAGCCAGAATGGAGGAAAGCTAAAGTATGTCTCCTGATATTTTTTTCTTTTCCGTATTATGCTTTGTGCTGTTCTACCTTAGGTACAGAAAGCAGCATAGCATTGTATGTGTGATGTTGAGAAAGTCAACATAAGGATATGTAAAGTTTCTAATATTTAATGTTTTCTCTTTAATGTATGCAATATAAATATCTGTGAGCAGACTGAATATCTAATAAAGGTGACCACAAGTTAGAATTCTGTAATCCATAACATGATGAGCAAGTTTCATGATTACATGGTCAAAGAAACAAAGTGATGTGTTTCTTATTATGTGTAAATCAGATTAATACAAGTTGTCTTAGTTATGTAGAAATTACAGATGTGGGGAAAGGAAAAACACAACAAACTACAGCATGTCTGTGTATTCATACTTGCATTTCATCAAAGCATTATAATGTTGATAGTGAACAACAAACAGGAAGGAACAGGAAAAGTGGGTTTAGATTATGCTTCCAGCATGACTACCTTATGCTCTGTTTACAACACTTCAGGAAAGAACTGCATAGTACTTGTCTTTGTGTGATCTTCATCATTTTTTGCCACGATCACTGATGAAATTTTTATATGGAGAGTTGCTGTCGTTTCATATGCTCTGGAAACAAGAAAAAAGCCTGTCTTTTCACCTTGGTGAAGACAGAGACTAAACGCATCAACATATTGTGACACTGAACACTTGATCAAATATAGTAAGTAGGTGCTGTAGCAGACAACTTCCAGCCAAGCAGAATTATTTTGAGAGCTGAATGGATATGTGACAATGCCCGTACTGGAGGATGCTGAATTCAGTAACATTGGAAAGCTACATGTTTAACTGTGTAAATCTAATATAAAGCATAAATAAGTGATGGAGTTGTTAATAGAGCACAAGGAATAAATGAAATAACAAATAGCGTTAGGCCCAGATTTACTTCTCATGATAAAACTGGAATGCTTGAGAGCCTTTTTAAAATACTGCCTTTTTGCAAGTGCAGGAGTGCCATTGACTTGGTACAGCCTGCAACAGTGATATGCAAATGCACACCACTCCTCCTTACTGTGCTTGTGAAGCTGGCAAAACACAAAGTGTGCTGCTGTGGCCCGTCAAGGTGGAAAACCGAGGCTGTCATTAAACCTGAAGAAGTTTCATTAATTTAGCTCCATTAAAAGATTTGAGATGGAAAGAAGGTGTCTGCATGGGAAGGATAAAAAGACAAACAGGTAGCAAAAGGAGTCATTTGGCTCTCATTGAGAAGCTGGACCCAGGCACAAATGTTATTTATCCAGCCAGTTTGAAGGAGTTGCTGTCGAAGAAACCCCTTCCAAAGGAAGGGTAAATATTTTGTGGCTGCCTTGTGTATAAAGGGTTAACAGCCATCACAAACGGTTTGTGTGGTGGGATAAACCTGGCTAATGGTTGTTCTGCATGCACCAAGCCAGATAGTAACAATCAGTATAAATCTGCCAATTACAGACATGGTCTTTGTACACCTCTCGGAAAATTGTCTTGACTGCTAAAAAAATGTTGTGGATATAACTCTATAACATGATTCCCATCTCGGCAATCCCACAGTAGGAAATCGTTTGTACAGGAAGCAGAAGAAGCATGCAGAGTTACTGAATGCCAGGGAACTGAGATGGATAATGTTAGGCCTCATGGACTGTACACAGCTGGGTTTATTGAATGCCCCCCCCTCGGTTTACAGTAGCAGGAACTTAACTATTTTTATTCCTACTGACATTAGGCATCCTCTAACAGAAGGTAAAACTCCAGATAAGTCTGTGCTGCATGTTTTTGGGTAAGTATTCCCAAAATGCCTATTTCTGCCGAAAGACTGTGTGGCTTCACCTGGCATCCTCTGTCAGCTTTCAGATGGTGATAGGTGATTAGGAAGCTGATTCACCTTGATGGCTCTTTTTACAGAACATGCTATAAGCGTCTTGCTTTGTTTGCAATCTTTCTTCCTCTCGTTTACAAGGTCAGGACTGTTGTTTTGGTTGTTTTCCCAGCAGTGTTCTACTGACCCATTTTGCCTTAATCCCCTGATGTCACTGAAATAAACTGGGGAGGGGGAGATTTCAGAACTCGAAACAATTTCCTCTGCTGTTGTGCTCAGCTGCAAATTAATTTGATACTATTATGTAAGCGTAATCATCTACTCTAATCACATCACAAGATTGGGAACAGACAGAAATAACAGAAGGGAACATTCTGGATAGGAGAGGGAGTCAGCGGAATAGGCTGTTGGTCAGGACTGGAGCCTGGAACGCTTCTGAGAGTCAGTGTTACCAGGACTCGCTTGTACCAGTTGTCTGTTCTCACACTGTTGAAGACATTGTAGCTGTCTAAGAGTTAGAGCCTTTTGCTCACTACAGTCTACTAATACTCCTGGCGAGGGTTTTGTTTTTGTTTCAGGCAGAGAGCTGCAAAGCTGGATTTTCTAGTGGAAGTTGGTAAAAAAAAAAAGCCAGCGTTGTTTGCTCTTGTCCTTCATATGTTTATCTGCATTTGTACAAGTGGATTGTGAGATGTCCTGCTAACACTCTCTATCCCCAGTGGTTGTCCTTCTCAGAGAGTAAACAGATTCATAACTGTGAGCAAATAGGCATATGGGCCTGTATTTCTCTCTCTAAAATGTCTCTTTGATTAATGTCACTATCAGGAGCTTACTGGCAGATGTTTCATTAAATCTTTTCTGAGTGCAGTTGGCTTCTTCATCTGAAATGTAACCTCCACATCTTTCATTCAGGCAGAGATCAGAGAAAAGATAGCATGTTTCCTTGCAGATGAGTTCAGTATTTATAGGTTTTTCTTCTCCCAGTGATGCTCAGCTGTGTACAGGGTTTCCCTTTTGCAGCCTATAGCAAAGCCATGCAGTGTGAACTGCTCAGGCAGCTTTTGGGACACTCCTACAGGGAGCTTTGTGTGTACAAAGGGCGCAGACTTGGAACCCCACTTTGATTGTTGTCTCTTTTGGGTTTAGATGTAACAAAAGTTCACGTTGTGTAAATGCAATGCAATCTGCATTCCAGCTTGGCCTCAAAATGAGTGAACGCAGATGTTCTCTGCAGCATGCTTTGACCTCCTTAGCATAATTTCCTCTGGAAAAGTAAATGCAAGAGAGGGAATTACAAAACAGAACAATATGTTTGAAGGTCTGATGGAACATAGCCTGAGCTAGGAGGCCTTTGCCTTTTTCCTGATATTGATTAGTACTGTAGCATCACATAAACAACCCACTGACTTATTTGGTTTTTTGATACTCATATATAATCACCCCCATCACCCCCAGCCTGATTTAAATTAAGACCCTGGAAACTCATGGAGTTTCTCAGATTCTTAAAAGCAGAATCTGACTGGATTCCAAACATTTCTACTTCTGACCTCTTTGTTAAAGCTGGCTGAACACCACTACCTTGCCAGGTCATTGTGGCACAACCTAAACAATGCTTTGGAGTCACTTGAACTTACAGCCACATTTTTGCTTCATGTGATCTTTTTTTTTTTTTTTTTTAACTTCTAATTAAGATTGGGAATATGACAGATAGTGCACAGAAAACTAGAAAGCACAGTTGCTTACAGTTACATGAGAGTTTATTGGTATTTTAAGAGCTAAGCTGTTTATTAGAGTAGAAAGATTGGCTGTTGCATTAAGCAGTTTGTGTCATGGGGTGCATAGGTAAGGAGTCATAAATGTTATTGTCTAGGAAGTGCTGCTCAATTTAATGCCCAAAAAATCATTACTGCCTAATACTGGCCTAGTTTCTTTCAGAAATTAATTGGTGATGGAAAACCAATATCTGTTAGAAGATTTAACTGTGAGCTGACCTTGCAAACACCTGCTATTAAATCTGAAAGAAAAGAGCTTTCTGGAAGAGGCAGAACAGATGACCTTATCACCATAGGTACACAAATGACTCAGACTTTCTTTGCGTGTACAAGAACTTGACGTTTGAGTGAGATGTTGAAAACAGATGCTGTTGGATGGACAAAGGAAGAGCTTCCTTGTGACTCAGTATCTTGTCAAGTCCAAATAGGATTAGCAAACATTGGCTACCTTGTGAGAAGCCTTCAGAACAGGAGCAGGGGAGGCTGAAGGGACACAGTGGAACTAACTTGAAAGTAGAGCTGTTAGGGAAAATGGATGTGTCTGTTCAAAGAATATCAATTTCTGTGCAACAAGATTCTTCATTTACTATGTTTCCGCTGTACAGTAAAGGACATTACCATTTCAAAGGCCCAAATAAGCTTCTGGCTAGCAGAACTACCAGCATTATTTCATTACAGTATCTTTGCTGAAATTGAGTCTTCCTGCCGTGGTTTGGACTTTTACTCTGCGTAAGTATAAAAGGCTTTATTTCTGGCATTGCAGTCTAACAAAGAAATTACTGTTATTTACCTCTGTTCACTCAGAGAGAACCATTTCACATAGGCTGTGCTGCATTTGACAAAGCCTAACAGCATTGGTACTCTTGCCTTTAATGATTTCTCAGGCTCCAGTTCACATCAAGGAATATGAATTGCTTTTCCAAACAAAACTGTGGACCCTGACAGAGGGAGAGTTTTGTATTTTAAATGGACAGTCAAAGTTCTTGCACAAGATCAGTTGTTACTTTACATGCCCCTGAAGCTATTTTATTTTATTAGTCTACTTTTTGCATGGGATTATTTTGCTTTCTAATTTATAGACATGTTGTGGTTTCCGCTCCCACTGGGCAGTTAAGCATTTAGAATAATTAGTGACCCTTGCTTTAAAATTTGATGGTAAGTTATAAAATGACCCTATAGAGTGGAGTACTTACATGATCTCAAGTGTGGGGGTAATAATTGATTCTTTATTTTTTCTTTTTTTCCATCTTAACCTTTCTTCTCAGACAGTTTCACTTTCAGATCTGTGTTTTGACTGACGATCAGTGAATACTCAGGAATAAATTACACCTACCTGTGGAAAACATACCTATTGTGAGTGCAGTGTGAATTAAGGGGAAAAAATACTGAAAGAAGACAGTCACATAGAGATCATGAGTTGAATATAACACAGCTAACTTCTCTGTACCCAAAGATGTGAAAATCTCAAACTGATCAACAAATCATGCTGTAAAGCTTATATGTACCCCACTTCATAGAAATTATTACAAAATGAGTGCTCTATAGCAATAGAGGGCATAGGGAAATACTTTTGCATGTTATAGCCATTGCAGATACATTCTCATGGCTAACTTGTAACAGAACAGATGATGAGCAGAGGATGATTTGAGATTAGGCAACCAGAGAGACAACGCAGATTGTGCAACTGAAGAATTAAATCGCAGTGGGATTTCTCTGGAATATCCAGGCATGTACAATGCCAGGTAGATTAGTACAGGTCCTGCAGGATGATTTAGTGTGCAGTGTCTCTGTCAAATGAAGCCTGTGTGGGACAAAAGGGCCAAACCTTGACTTCCTGTGTTTATGTTGAAGCTCCAGGGGCAGAGGTGTTCAACTTGTGCCGCTGCCTCTTGGAAGGGGGCTGTGCTCCTGGTACCTTGTGTTCATCTTTCACTCGGTAAAGTTTTGAGAAAGAGGGGATAACTGGTCTTGTCTTAGAAACACATGTAGAGCAAAAAAGGAACACTGAAAAAGACTATTCAAATTAAATGACTTCTTGTATTATTTTGAAAAGCACAGGGCATTTAAAATTATTTCTGGCATGAAGGTTTTTACCTTTTGTTTTGTCAGTTCTTCTTCCAAAAAATTCTGCATATGGAGTGTGCTTTACAAACAGCCCAAGCAGGCTTAAGCCTCACTCCCAGATTGCCAAATATTCCCCAGGTGAGACAAGTACCACACCACCCCAAGGCAGAATTTGGCTGGCAAATGGTTGCTCTTGAGGAGCATGGCTGTCCCCTGCATACAGGAAATCATGCACCCTCTATGTTCACTTTAAAACTGGCTCTGCTGTGTATTAAAATGAGCTAGGTCTTTTACAGTGGTTGAATTTTAGTCATTTTGTAAAAGTCTTTAATCCATTCTTCAGTGTTCTTTTTTAATTCAAATGTACATGTAACTGATCAAGGAGCAGGACTAGTCCCTTATGATGAAATAATCAAGTATGTGGTGGTGATCTGTGAGGCTGGATCCTGACTCTAATGGCAATGATTTGCTAATTTGCTTTTTCTTCTCAAAAGGTCAAATTCTTTTAAATCACAAGAGAATTCCTGAAAGCCAAAGTCCATTCGTAACTATAGGAAAGGGAGAATTTGCCACGAAGAATAGTTCACTCAGGTCTACTTTGCATATTACAGATTCTGTGACTAAAATTCTATTTCCACTATCCAGAGAAATTCCAATGAGTCTTATTGTTTATAGGTCACACTGACTTGTGGCTGAAGAACACACCTGATGACTGACACGAAGGGCTCTCTTCCTCAAATCTAGCAATGCTACTTAGAAGTTCAATGCTACTGAAGTTCAAGTCAGTCTGAAATAATTTCTGAAACAAATAGTCCAATTTCAGCAGAATCAGAAGAAAATCAGCTGAAATTGGAAAGGCATGATAACAGTTTATTCATCTACAGGTGTTGTGCTGGGGAAAAAAGATGTTTATGTGTGATCAGTTGCTCTCAAGGCAACTGCATTAAAGGCTTAGGCTGCCTGTAGTTTGCCTGTTTGCAGCCTCTGGAAATACGTCCTGCGTGAATATTTTCACAAGTTATCCAAATGCCCTTATCTACCTTGAGTATCTTTTAGACAGAGCAACCTAGTTAGAAAGCACAGTGTCAATTACTGCTAATCTCACTTAACTTTCTTTAGAATATTCACCAATTAGTATCTGTCTGTCTTCTTGGCTCTCCTTCTCCCTTGATGATTTTTGAGTTATGTCACAGGATTGCCAATAAAATGTAAATCTGCATAGCCCTCTCTGTCTTGCAGTGTTTTGAGCCCAGAACCTTTCCTAAACAGGAAAAATATTTCAGCTCTAGTAACTGTCTGCATTTTCCCAGGCCCATGTTTTGAGTACATGGTACCCAAGACAGTGTTTCTGAGTTCATACATAAAAGTAAAGGGTCTTCAGAGAAAAAAAGAGTCTTTGCAAGGGCTCTTATCTATCTTGGTGTGAGCACAGCGTGCTCAGAGAAGAGAGAAAGAGAACAGGCTCAAGAAAATGCATAAATCCTCTGAGCTTTGGTAGTCTTGCACTGAGCTGGAAGGAATATCTTATGTGGTTTCTTTGGTGTTTTTTTTGTCCCTTTGACAACTTCAGGACAACTTTGATATAAACTGAAATTCTGAGAATGGTAAGTTTGTTTGCTCTGCAAAAAGTAGGTGAACTCTAGTTCGGTGGTTAAAAATCCCCACAAACCTTAGAAGGTAAATTTGACTGCAAAGCAGCTTTATACCAAGAGTAATTCCGTTGTCAGCCTATTAGTAATCCAGGTAACAGGCTTGCTTAGCTTTGGATAGCCAATAACAAAGCCAAGGGAGATGTAGTGGGCCTATGCTTAGGTTGCCTAATATTTTAAATTATATTTCTTTTCTTTTTCCCCTCTTAGAATAACACCTCTATTGTTTGCAGAATGCTTTTGCAATTCAGCAGTGAGAAATCTATGTAAAGAAATGTTTCATCTCTGTCCTGTTCAATTTTATTTGAGTCAAAGTGTTAACATTATTGCCTCTCTGTTTTATTATATGCTGCGCAGGAGGGAGTTGGCAGCCTGCTTATTTAACAAATAAGTGAAAGAAGAACCATGTTCTAGCTGCCCTCAGCATTCAGTACATGCTGAAGGTTGCAGAAAAGCCAGCAGGGAGCTGCCATAGTGTCTGCAAAGATCAGTGTCCCATCTGAATAGCTCCTGGAGATTTGACTCCCACCATGTGTGGTGCTTGGGGAAGAAGTAGAAAAGGGGTCCCATATGTTCTCTGAAAGAGGAAAACAAAAATTTAACATACCTATAACTCTCCCACCTCTGCTTTCTAGGCTAACATTTTTTTTACCGTGAGGTTCCTTCATACCCTCAGCATAAATTAGCCTATATTTAGCTGACTAGTATTTTAAGCTTATTTCTTAGACAATTCCTGACTCTGTGAGCCATACCGTGAAAATTTCTTTTTCCTTGAACTAGAAAATTCATATTACACACCTTTAGAAGCTGAAGAAGCGCAAAATTTGAAAACAAATGGACCCTGGGAAGGAGACAACACTGTTGCTGGGTTCTGTAGCACCACAGGGCAGCCCAGCAGCAGCAGCAGCAGCTTCAAGAAGCAGGAGCTGGTTGGGGTGCGTGTGGTGGGGCACACCAAATGCTCTAAAATGTTTAAGAACATTTCCAATTTTTAATACTTTTTTCCACATCAGTCAGCCTCTGTCTGTATGGTGGAACTTACTTGTACAGAGGAGCCAACAGGACTTTTTCTTAAAGGGTAGATATTTAGTTGAACCAGCAATTACTTATACATACACACAAAAAAATCTGGTAGCTTCCTTCCTTTTTTGTTCTTACGAAAATTGGCCTGCAAGCATTATTTTCTGGTTATTAACAAATGTATTTATATTTTTTAAATTCTCTAACCTGTTCATTATGACAGAGGTACTTTTTGCTAGCTGTGATAAAAAAAAGTAATAGAAAAAAATCAATAGCAAGTAGTCTCCGACGGAGGTTATTATCCTTTTTAGGTATTCTTGCTACATTCATAAAAGCAATAGCTGAAAGCAGGTGAATTAATCTTTATTTGGTTCTCTCAGTCACAGAAAAATACTTCCATGTCAGGCTTCTGGCAAGACAAGAGGGCTCTGTTTAGCCATAGAGGCAGAAAATTCCTTGATGCTTAGTGTGACTGCTGAGTATGCAGGTGCTTAAGCAGGCACCACCTTCAGCACCCAGGGCAAAAGTGTGCTGCAGAGTGGTAATAACTGCACAACTTTTAATAAGGAAAACTTTAAGTATCATTATTTGCATGCTGTGAATGCACTGCTTGGGTGGCACAACAATGTGTGCTTCCTCAACATTCAAAGCTGACTTGGACTTCTGCATTTCCTGATGTTTCCAAGTGTTAGCTGTTACTGTGTTTGCTCTTAATCATTTGTTGGAATTATGAAAAGAGGAAGGCATTAGGAATGACAGATCATTAACGTTAAAGGCAGAGCTGTGCTTCGTTCACTGCTGCCTGAGTTACTACCTCGTGAGATAAACCAGCACAAACAGAAACACCGACGAGTGTTACAATCTCCTGTGACAGAATCATTACATCTGCAGTCAGTACTTTGGAATAGGAGGAGATGTTATATCAGATAATAATTACTCCCTAATTCCATACCTCCAGTTCCAGCTGCCTGGTGGTACAGGCTGCAACTTGGGTTCAAGTTCAGTTTTTAGTGTTTTCTGAGGAACGACTATATTAAATATTATGACATGAAAAATGATAGGAAAAGGAGAATATTGAATGCCTCAGGGTGATGTGACTTCGGTAGACTACAATACTGATGGAGAATATGCATTTAAGTTAAGATAGGGAAAGGGACAAAAAACACTGGATGTTTTCAGACAGGCCTACTCACATCTTAGGATGATCTACTCTCAGTCATTTTCTAGAACTGTAGCATTTCTTTTTCCCGAATTCTTATGCAGATGTTTTGACTGATATGGGAAGAAATCCTGGCATTATTTGCTCTCTGCAAACCATGTCTAGATAACATTTCTTGGTATAAAACTAAAAGTTTGCCCTTTAATTAGGGTTTAATTCTTGCTTTGGAAATAATATTTTCTTTGGTTCACCAGAAGGAAATCAGTGTTAATTACATGGATTGCCTTTTGGTTTTTTTCTGTTGTTCTGTTTTCTCCAGAGGAACAATGTATTTTTTTCCAGAGAGAACATGCTGCTGAGCAGACAGTATAGTCTCCAGATTTCTATGAAGCTGATGTTTCCAAAGCCAAAACCCTCAGGCCTTGTCTTTCTGGAGGAAAGTGGTTGTTAAAATATTAAAAAACCCATGCCTCCTCCCATGACACAGCCTATGGAGGAAGCCTTAGGGACTACCATCCTTAGATTGACCCTGACTTGGGAATAATGCCCTCCAAATGTTAATTATCTGAGAATCTGGTGACCATTTAGAACTAATTAGCAAGGTGCCTTACAGATCATGAAGAAAGTATGAAACATAAGAGGATAACTTCATCTCATGTTGCAAAAATTTAGTTAGAAGTAATTTCTGTTATGTATCTTTATTCTTAAATCTGAATCCAGGAGGGGAGCACATCTGCAGAGAGTATGGATGTATGGTTAGAATGAGTCCAAAGGAAAAAATAACTGATTACTGCAGATGCCTCCATTTGAAGGCAGACATCAGACAGGCTTGTTTCCGGATCTTTTTGTCCCCCAGATTGGTTGTAGAGTCCACTTTTTTAACATTCTCACTGCCAGATTTTCTTGTGAGATCACTGCATGTGTCAACATCCCAAGTTGGTTTGGGAATTATTGCTGGCCTCATACATAAATGAGTAGCCTTCATCCAAGGGAGAGTCACTTGTGTTGGGCCTTGCTTCTTTTCTGCAGCTTGTCAAGAGCTCAGACTTGTTTCTAAGTCATTAGAAATATTATAGCAATGTGTGCCCAGTTGCCCAAGAATGTAGGTGAGCCCAAGCAGGGGTCTGCTATGGAATGAAGGTATGTTGAGAATTTAGTTTGCTGGCTACAGTAATATCCCACATTTATTAAATGAAATATGAAATACAGATGGAAGTCATCATAAAGACCTATGGCCAAGTTTGTTGAACTGGGTGCAACACACTGATTTATATTAGAGAATAATTTCATTCCTAAATAGAAAAGACTTTAGGGCAAAGAAAAAGAGTGTACCACCCAGCACTGTCAGAATAAAAGGAAACCAATATGCTAATTGGAATGACCGATGACAAAATTATTCAAGTATCTAAATATTTTTTCTTATTTCTTTATAAGTGAGAGTTAAACTGCTATGTAAAAAGTAGCTACAAACCCTAAAATAGCTGTTCAAAAATGACTGGCAAGAATTAGCAATCAAATCATTGTACATGTGAAAGTTATTACAGCTAAAATATAAAAAAAAAATTTAGATCAGGGTTAATTATAAGATGATGCAGTAGTATAATTAGTATTCTTCCTATGGAGGATTATGGGTCCTTCTAAATGCCCTTTTTGATTGCCTTCTTCCCTTTTTTAATTTCCTCCTTGTCCTTTTTGATTATCTACCCCATGACCCTCAGGGCTCCTAAATGTAATACAATTGGAATAACATTTTTGTTGGAGGTGTTTTTTTATATAGGCTATTAACCTCTTGCTTGCCAGGCACTAGGAAATACTTTTCTGTATGAGCTCCACTAACCACAGAGGGACTCTCCAGTATCCCTGGAGTTTTTATGTAGTGAAGCTTTTTGCCTGTCCCGAAGCAGTCTCTAAGGATGTGTCAGCAACTGATCTGCATGAGAATGAGCAGAGAGAGAGGAGAACTTCCTTGGGGTGTATTTTACATCTCGGTAAGATAAGATCTAGTGGATCTTTGATATTTCCAAGTCTGCTTCAGTGGTCTAACTGTGAGCATTAGGGTTTAATATAAAACACTATTGTCAATTATCCTCTAATAGGATTTTCAGAATATTCTTTTTCAGTTATTACTACCTTTAAGAGCTGAGATTTTTTTCCAGAACGTACGTGGGATTCAGTTTCTCACTTCTTTAGTATCCTTAAGAGAACAGCAGGACCTAATACTTCGGGCCAGTTTTGGATCCTGTGAGAAACATGGATTATTTCCTTTTTATATTTCCTCCAAGTTGGACTAATGAATCATATTTTGCTTCTCAATAAACATACCTATTTTGTATGTTTTTCTTGGGGCTAAATTTTTTATGGAAGTTCACTCTGTTGAGAATGAACACTATTTGTGCCAGGATAATCAGATGTTTGCTTCCTGAGATACCTTTCAGTTAATATTGCTCAGTGTGTATTATAAAACCAGTGGGAGGGGCACCTCAAAATGCAGAGTGCTGGCTGCTAACAAAACTAAGTACATATTCTTGATTGTTTTCACTTACTTAAGTCTAGCAAAGAGACATCTATTTCTGTTTATAAAGTCTTGCCCTTTTCAAGCAAGGACTAGAGCTCTGATAGTTTAAGATATTTTTTAAGATATTACTCATTCTCTGTTTTTCCAAGTTTGAATAATCTTGCACTTCAGGTATGCAAGTAGAGCCAGGTCTTATTTTTGTTTGGCCTATAACTGGTCATAATTTTCTATGCAAAACTGAATGCATAAACAAGGAAAGCACAACGTCCTCTCTTTCAATTGTGTAACCAACAGACACCAATATTGATAATCCCTTGTCTGTACTTGGGGTTTGCACGAGGCTTGTTGAATTGGTCAGGTCAAGGTTCCTACTTTCTCAGACATAAATATCCTTTCCTCTTGAACAACAGCATCCATCATGTTCGTATCTTCCAGTTCAATCTCTTTGCATGGCTAAAAAGATAGCACTTAACACCATTAAGTTCTCTCTTTAGGATGCCTAGCATTTTAATGCTGAAATGGAAAGGTCATTGTTTTTCTCTCTGCCAGTAATGCAAGTCAGCTGAATTGCACTTGTTCTCAATGCATCCCAAATGGGGTATTACAGCTGAGGGGAGACTTCTAAATAGGTGAAATGTTTAGACTCTCTTTATAGCAAAGATTCTATTAAGACTTTCACTGAAATATTTTGATGCACTCCTTATATAAAGGCAGTTTCTATGTTGGTGTTTCTGTGCAGGTGTTTTGCCAAACAGATTCATTTAACCAGTCACACTAGTGGCATTTTAGGTAATCTGATGTCATTAAACCAGATTCATTAGCACTGGTAGAGAGCAAAGTGAATCTTGGAGAGAGTTTTCTACTCTGTATTAGCTTGTAACAAGTACTGGTCAGAAATTTCCTTACCCGCTGTCATTTAGAAATGTGAGGCTCAAAAGGCATTAGATGTGAAAGTACAGTTAAGTAACAGTAAATAAAGTCTGATTGCTTTATCATCCTCTGCAGTGCTTGCTTTAACTAAGCAAGTATGACTCTTAGGTGGAATTGAGTCTGCAGTACATCATGGATACCTGGAGATGAGCTTCATGACAAAAGGAACAAGTGTTTCTTTGTTTTCTGAGATAGGATTACTGTTATATTTCATGATTTTCAGAGATGCTGTGGTCTGCTTTTCATTGATGGTAACTATTGAGCAGGCACTAGGAAAGCTGTATGGTATTAGACATAAGGGTGGGGCCAGAAGAGAAATGACAATCCAGCTAAAAAGCACCAATTGCTTTATGTGTTCAGAGAGCTTGGATGCAAGAATATCTCATCATTCCCTATTTTGTCCCAGTATGAAGGATTTCATATAAGCTCATCTGAAGAAAGAAAACCAGCAGCAAACTCTTAAAAAATCTTTTCTACAAAAGTAGTATTAGGTGAGGAGTTGGTGTTGAACAGTACTAAAGAAAGCAATCCTAGCTAAAGATAGAAGCAGCAGCACAGAGTTACTCTTTTGTGTAGAAAAAGATACTGATGATATTTTTTAAAAAGTGTTACAAGATAAAACTAATACTTTTTGGAATGAGAGTAGGTGCGTGTTTCTGTGTCTTATGATATTTGATGCTTTTTTTTAAGAAAATGCTTTTTTTTTAGTCTAAACTTTTATGCCAATAGAACATTTGTGCCACATTGACAATACACATTTAGTGTACATCATTGGCTGCCACACTTAAAACATTCCTGGATGTCTGTACTGAATTTGAAGTACCTTAGAATGAAAAGAATAGTTTTTCAGGCTGTCAAACCTGGAAGCCTAGGTACGCTTCCTAGCCTGCTGGGAAGTTTTCCAGTGCTGCATCTCAGCAGAGATCTGGGCAGTGCAATGAGTAGCTTGGCCATGGCACCAGTAGACTATAAGCCTTTCTATTGGCACATCACAGTTAGAGAAAGCTGAACTGTGAAGTTCTGGATCATTCCTTACCTACAGTCCAACTTTAGTTCCATCGCTCATCCTCTCCTCTCTTGGTTCTGTCTCAGAGTGATGTGGTACATTTTGTTGGTTTGTGTTCTGCTTTTGAAACTGAAAGAAGGAAAAGGAACAGACGGTCTGTCGTTCCTGGAATACACTGGCAACTTGTTTCGAGATGAAACAGCCATGTGTGCAGAGCTCACAGCTTGTGTTTCTTGGGACTAGGATGCCCTTGCCTTCCTTTACTGGATTGTCTATTCCAAAATAAATGATTGCCATTTCCATTTTTCCTGCTCATAAAAAGCACCTATGGCAAAAGACCAAGAAGAAAAATACTACTTAAATTCTGCATTATTATTATTAGCACAAACAGGGAAACAGTCAATATTCTCATAATTTTAAGACTTTTTATTTTATATTACCTAGAACCCTATGTTTCATTTTCCCCCAAGGCTGTGAAATAATAGAAGATCTCTTGGTCTCAAACACGGCTATATGTTGTTGTGCAGATCTGACAGAATTAAAGTTTCGGTCAAGACTATGCACTGTCAGCCAAGGCTGACCATGGGTTTAAGTTTGCCATGTGGATTACATCACCAGTTCCTGGAAAAGGGGTGAGAGTGGGAGTCTTCATTCCAGCCTGTCATCTTCTGTGGCTCAATTTTCAGCTTGGCAAGGGAGATAACTTGAACAGGAGAGTTGGTGATTGAGGGGCTAACTTGAAAATACAGATATAAAGAGACTCACTTAAACAGTCTGTTAAAGCTGTTCTCCAAGTTGATCCTGCCTTTCTGCATTGTGTTCTAAGGCCTCATACCCTGTGTGCCAGCCCGTGTCTTGCCAGCCTCCAATTCAGTAAGAAATTGGCCTTTTGCTGTGCTTTGAGAACTTGGTCTTGAAGAAAATTAATTAAACCACTGATTTTTTTTTAGTTTTGGGGTTTGTTTTAGTTTTCTGCTTATGTGATTTCGGTTTTCATTTGGTTTGTGGGATTTTCTGTGTTTGGGTGTGTTTGGGGTTTTTTTCCTAATTGAAACATTTAAAACCCCGTTCTAGACTTGAAAGAGTTGTGAAAATGCCACAGTGATTGGCCTGTATTCCTTAAAATCCGTACTTTAAATTTCTTTCCCCCTATGCTGGTATAACTCTCACGGTTTTTGTGGTTTCTAGTTTGTTGTTAAATAAATTACTTACAGTGGAGATTAAGACTTGAGGAGTGTTGTGAGGGAACACATACATAGCTGTTCATTTTCTAAGAATTCAAAAGAATGACCAGCATTTCATATAAAATACATCCTTCCCTTGTCTTATCTTGTATAATCTGTGAAGGCCTGAAGATGGGAAGCACAAGCCCAGAGTTTCTTTGTGAATTCTCTCTCTCACTGCCTGTTTTCCAGGGCTTGTGCAGCAGAGGAGTTACATCCTGGGAGGGAGGTGAGGATCCAGGTATTCAAAGGCCTAAGTCAGCTCCTTGTTCTGCATCTAAAAGGAAAGAATTCATGTATGTCAAGAGTAAAAGTGGAGACCAAGTGTCCCTTTTGCCAGGAACACTGCAGAGTGGGTGCTTTCAAAGAGAAAAGCCTTTCTTGGGGCTGGGGGAAATGGTGTTTCCTGTTGTTGGTACCTGCATATGTGGTTCAGTCTCACAATTTGAAACAGTTTGATTCCTGTATGCTTTGCTTGACCAACAGATACTGCTCCTGATATCTAGACTGTCTGCAGCCTTATCAAAACAAAGAAAAGGCTCAATCACTGTGTACTTTTCACCTATCCTATTGTTAGGACCCAGAAGGTTTTAACTTGACATAAAATGTGAAAAAAAAATGTGTATACAAGACAATTTTCCCCAAATTGAAACTCACAAAAGATAAGGAACACTGCTTAACACAGAAACCACAAAAGCTGGGAAATTACAAATTACAGTTATTAGTCATTCTTTACTGGCAAGAGGAGGCAATAAAAACCCCCACATCTTCAAATATGGTGTGGCAAATATAGTGACTTTTCTTAATAGAGCAGGCAGCAGTGTTTGGGTCTGTTCATCTTGAAAACATTGTGCATGATAAGCAGACTCCAGTGGACTGCCCTTTCGAGAAGGTTTCAGCATGCACAAACTTGTTTAATTCCTTTGATAATAACTGTAGAGTTGCTCTCCTTCTCTAATTTTTCCATGGCTATACCGTGGGTATGAGAAGTGGTCTGTATTTGTGACTTTCAAATATTCCAGACCTTCATTATGATAACCCTGTTACCCACAAGAACAAGTTGGGCAAACCTTGAGGTCTGCCTTGTTGATCAGAAAATGTGACAATTTAGCAAGATTTGCTTATACTCTGGATACAATGAGGAAGAGTATCTCCGTGAATGAGGTTACATACTGTTTAAACCATTTTTTTAAATGATTAAAAACCTTGGTAAGTAAATATATCTCTGTTCGGTGCATGGGAGCATTCTAGACAGAAAGGAAGGTAGGAGGCTGCTGGATAAATCTTTGAACAAGCTGGTTTTTCAGAGATTTTTTTTTTTTCCTGTGGACCAGGGAACATGAAAGCTGTGTTTAAAAATTTAAAGCCTTGATATGTTCCGGTTCTATGGAGCAGCAGAAGGAAGAAGCTTTTTACAGTGCTATAATTCCCTGTCCAGCAGCTCTTTAAATTAAGATGTTTATGACAGCTGTTTGTACTTGATGGAATGCACATAGACTTTGTCATTAATTATTATGCTTTTTCCCCCCAGTTTTTTTTTATTATTCAGTAAGTCAGGTGGTTATGATCCTACTTTTGTCAGTGCAGCAAATGCAGTTTAACTTCCACCAAAAAAAAATTTTTAAAAAAAGAAAAAAAAAAGAAAAACCAAAACCAAAAACCATCCCTTTCCTCCTCCCTATTTATATTTCCTGAGGATGACAATTTTGTAGGAAAAATATTCAACAGCAGTGAGTTATGGAGCTTTTTTGTAATGCAGTCATTTAACAACCTCAAGCTGGCAGTGATCCCATCCACCTTAATCCTCTTCACACTTTGCAGGCAGTCAGCTGAGAGCAAGAGAGCACTAGGACTTAATAGACTCTAGTGTTTGAACTATGGCATTTGCGTTTAGCTTCCAGAACTGGCCCTAAGTGCCTAGTAAAACCCTACAGCTTTGGTTTCATTAATTAGAGACTCCCTTCCACTGATTTGTGGAAAATATTGGCCAACATGTTCTTTCAGCTCAGTAAATATTTATACAAGTCGTGTATGGTTTTTAGTAATGAATGCTGCTCATTTTCAGTGTGTCCAAAGGAAGCTTTTTCCAAATATTAACAAATTCCTTGTGTGACCCACGGTGAGCATGCCAATTCTGGGTAGGAAAAGTTAAATTGAAATCTTGTCAGTTTTTGAAGGATTTTTTCTGAATTCTGCTTTGCCATATCATCCTTTTTTATCGTATTGGCAGGAAATTTGAGGGGGAAATGGAAAAAAAAACCCCAACAACACAAACAAACCAACAATGGATAGCAATTATTAATTTAAACCAACTGGCCAATGCTCTCGTTGGGTATCTCAGCTGACAGTTGGGCCATGCTGATAATAGTTAGGAATGTCAGGATATATTTATGTGAATTTTCTGGGGTGTATTAGCACCTTTCAAATGTAATCACATCTGTCCTCACTCATAGAATCCCTGTGAGGCAATGCTACCCCTGTAATGCAGACAGGGAAGTTGAATGCCTGGCTTATGGACACGTCCAAATCCTTGCCTTGACCAAATTGTATGGGAAAACACCCGTCCAGCTCTTCACACACACAGATTTAGCTGCATATGCAAATGGCATAAAAAAAAAGTGAGCACTGAAACACTGAATTCCTTTTTGGAAGTATCACAGGAGCTGCTTGAAGGATTTCTCCAGAGTCTTTAATTAGTTCTTAGTGGATTCTTACTTTCCAAATTTCCCCAAATTACTTCTTGGGTGTTTTTTTCAGTTGTTTCTCCTGTCCTTTTCTTACCTTTTGGTTCAAGTACTACACTTGCTTGCATGTATGCAATGCTTCTGATATTACCAAGTAATGTGTTATTTTTATGTGAAGTGTCTTAGGCAGGAGGTTTTCTTAGTTTCTTGCTCTTTCATGTATGCAGTTTGAAGAAATAAGAAAACAGAAATATATTGGCTCTAGGGGTTGATAGGACACCCAGAGCACATTTTCCTGGGGATACTTTGGTTAGCATAAATATTTGGACACAAGAGACCGCTAAACTATGTCTGTCTATTTTTTTTGCATTGTGGTGAGATAGACCCATAGCAGTGCTTCTTAAAAAGTTATTTCTAAGGTAGCAAGCTCTCATGTTTAAGACTGTAGAACACAAGAGCCGCTCGGAGACATCCCATTGTTTTTTAATGCATGCAGTGACCTTGACAGAACTATAATGAGCCTAAGTAACTAATTTCTTTCTAGTGTAGCTCATGCTACCTTTTTTTTGGTTCCGTTTATTGCATGTATTAACTAGTAGAGATGTTTACCCAGAACTGTTTGTTATAGGCAGGATGTATTATCTCAAAAGTGATCATGATAAACCATTCTGTCTGGCTTAGTGCAAATATCAAATTACATAGTTCTTCCCCAGCAGGTCAGTGTGCTGTATTCCATTCCATACTGGTCATATGGAAGTTAATGGGTGGTTTTTAGCACGTGGATTTTGTGGCGACCTTACAGAATCTTGGAGTGCCTCAACTATAAAGTCCTCTTTGAGAGCAGCTACTAAACCCAACACCTATTTCATTAGTTGGTGCCAAATCTGACAGCAGACAAGTGTAAAGGAAGGGAAAATGCTGCAAGTGTTGTACTTATGCACAGTACTGGTGACTTCAATTCTCTCAGAAACAATTACAGACAGGAAAGTGAGTCTTCAACTATTATCAATTAGTTGATGTAGAGAGGGAGCAACTCACACTTTCTATCTGCAGGTTACAGGAGCAATGGTCACCTTGATTAGGAACCTAAACATAAAGTTAGTTGCAATTTCTTTTTGTGCCAAGGCTGTGCTGCAGCAGCTCTGCCTGAGTTGAGGCAGATGAGCATGACTGATTTCCATGCTGTAGTGATCAAAGCCATCCTGGGAATTGGCAGTGCTCAGCTACCCCAGCTGATGACCCAGCCAAGAGCTGCCAGGGGATCCTCCTGGCTGTAATTTGGCAATTCCTGCCATGATCCCCAGTTAAGGATCACATTTCAGCCAGTATGACTCTTATGTTTTAGCTGCTAAATGTCCTGTATTCTGCAAAGGATCACAAATCCATCTGTAAAGAGGACAATCTGTAGATTTAGACTGTTAAAACTTGAAAGCTTTTATTCTTAAAATATTCTTCCTGTATTTTGTCTTTTTAAGAATAATCCTGTGAGTACCACTGCTGTGAAGGGGTAGTTGTGTATAAGTGTTATATATTATAATACATAATACATCGTGTGTGTGTATATATATATATATATATACAATGTATATACTATATAGCTGTGTGTTGTGCAAATACAGTAACAGATCCAATACAAAAGGTATAGTATTTTACAAAAAGTTTGCTATTATTATTCTGTATGATTTTCAAGAAGAACAGCTTTGTTGAATTTGGCTACTGTTTGGTTATGTTGTAGATAGACTCAGTATTTTACTGCAGGAAATGCAAGAAATCTGAAGCAGATGTCATTTTCTTACTGACTTCTCACCCGTGTACCAGCTGCATTCGGAGTTTTTGTTCACTACAGTTGGCAGCTGCCTCGGCCCTTTCAGCAGAGACCAAGACATGACTGCTTAAAATGGAGGAAGTCATTTAAGCACTTGAAATATTGGGATGAGAGTTTTCTTTAAATCAGTGAGACAGCTTGGGAGTTAAAAGTAAGTTTTGTTGACGACTGAACCTGAAGAGCTGAGCTCCCTCTCGCCCCGCCTTTAGATCTGGTTCATCCTGCTGTGAGAGCAGTGGCAGCAGAGACATTTGCCCTGCTGCAGCTTGTTGGATTAAAGAGAACCCTTCAGTATCGAATGTTGTCAATGCAGCAACTTCTGCAAGCACTAAATTTACTTATGTGAAGTTCTTCTTTAATTGCCCCGGGACAACCCTTTGCATGTTGTGCTTTTGCCTGGAGAAAGTTTTTATATGGAAATAGTTCTCTTTTTTTATCTTTTTTTTTTTTTTTTTTAGGATGGTATAGAGGATGTCTAGAGTTTGTCAAGCCAATTGATCCTTCAGGGAATGTGCTGACTTTCAGTATGTATGGAGGATTTTTAAAGCAGCTGAGCAAAATCCCTTCTCAGATAAGACGCTTTCTATTTTGTCAGTTAAGAGCATCTTCAAATCGAAATAGCTCAAACATAATCAAATCTCCCTTCCTCAATCCCTTGCCTTCTCCTCCCAACCCCCTACACAAGCCATCCCCAAAAGGATAATCTTGGCAGTGATGTCATTAAAATGAATTTACAGACCAGTGCTCAATTTTCTTGTCTTGAGCTTCAGTTGCTAATGCTGTAAATTTGAGCTGTGTATGTAAAGGAGTCAGGTTATGCCTCTTTACCACCCTTGTTTAATTTCCCTGGAGCCCTGAGAATAAATAATGTGGGATTATTTGAAAATTTCTGTGCCCCTTTTTTTTTTTTTTAACTGGTACACAGCTTCATACTGCTTCCAAACATTTGTAAAAGCTCTTGCTGTATTCCTGAGGGAATCACTGTCTTTAGGGAGCAAACAGTTTAAGGATAGAATTTTGCTGGCTAAATGTGGTTAGAGATAGTTACAGTTTCTGATAGGTATAGTGGATAGCGATACAAAGTACAAAACAGACTGAAAAATATTTTTTAACCAAATTTCTCTGTTTTCTCAAAATAAAATCTTTTTTTTGTGATGATCCTCAGAGATTTTGACCTCCAGAGAATATTTTTCTAGGAGTTAAGAAGCACAAATTAATAAAGTGGATCCAAACTCATGCCAAGAATCAGGAGCCATTTAAAAGTATGAATTAACCTATTTGTTGGTGGGAGATTGTAATACATAGAAATTAAGTGAATTTTGCGTGGTCGTTGCATAGTCAATTGATGGCAAAACAAGAATGTGAGTACAAATCCCTCAAGTCAGTGCATCCTGTTGAAATCTTAACCACATACCTTCAGCCTGGCAGGTTCAGTGATGCTGTGTCAATCACATCAGCTCACTGAAGTCATGGAAACGGGTTTCTTCCCACAGGCTCATGTGTAAGAAGAGAGATACATGACACTGATAGCTTCCCTGAGTTCAGTGCACAGAGGAGAAAAAAAAGGCTAAAGTCAGTCTGAAACGTGTGTTGGAAGCAGAATTTTTGCTTGGGGCTTTTATCTAAAATTAACATTCTTTTTTCAGGGCCAAGTTGATGTGCATATTGAAAGTGGTAAATACTTGTTTGAAGTACTCTGCTGTATTTCCAGTTTAACGTATAAACCCCAAAAAACCTTTCAGGTCTTCAAGAACAAATAGACAAGACTAACCTGGCCAGATCATCCCAAAGTTGGTAGAGTGTAGGCTGCCCTGCAAATCCCATTCCATACATCCATGGGTAAAGCCTGTGTGCATTGCAATAGGAAATTTCATTTTTGTAGTGGTGGATGCAACACACAGGTTTGTTGTTATACATGGTAAACAGGAACACATTTCCATATTAACAATATTCCCAGAGCAGCCAGGAGACTGGAGTAACACTAAGGAGTCCCACCTGGAGTTCCAGTTGATGATACCTGTGGTGTGATCATTTGGTTTGTGTACAGTGTCTGTGCAGTTGTAGTGGTTTAACCCAGGCTGAGTGCCAGGGGCCCACTACAGCCACCCTCTCACTCCCCCTTGCCCAGCTATAGAGGGGAGAGAGAATATAACGAGAGGTTTCGTTATTCATGATAAGGACTACAATAAATTCTTTCTTAATCACCGTCACAGGCAAAACAAGACTCCATGTGGGAATAGTAGTCAGGTTTATCATTAACAAGATCAGAGCTAAGAGTGAGAGACAATAAGAGACACCTTTTACCCC
>VXBA01000468.1:133647-186482 GCA_013399895.1 Serilophus lunatus | reverse complement strand
GCTCCACCTTGGGTCTCCCACGGGCTGCAGCCTTCCCCAGCATCCACCTGCTCCGGCGTGGCTCCTCCACGGGCTACAGGTGGATCTCTGCACTCCTGTGCTCCTCCATGGGCTGCAGGGGCACAGCTACTTCACCATGGTCTGCACCATGGGCTGCAGCTGGATCTCAGCTCCGGCACCAGGAGCATCTCCTCCCCCTCCTTCTGCACTGCCCTTGGTGTCTGCGTTGCTGCTCACAGGCTCTCACTCTGCTCCTCTCTGGCAGCCATCTTCATTTCCAACTACTTTTTTTTTTTTTTTTTCTTCCTTCTTAAATATGTTCTCACAGAGGCGTTGTGTCAACCACTGGTTGGCCCGGCCTTGGCCAGCAGCGGGCCCAGCCTGGGCATGGGGGGGGGAAACTTCCAGGAGCTTCTCGAAGAAGCCTCTCCCTCAGCCCCCCCCCACTGCTACCAAAACCTGGCCACAGAAAAACCAATACAGTGGTAAAAAGCAAATGGACTCCACTCTGATTTGGTTTATGGCTTGATTTAGTCTAATTCAGATACTTCATAGGCACTTCTATTATAGAAATTCTAAAATATACTTTTGGTCAAGGAGATATTAACACCTTTTTCTATTTCTTGAAACATATAAATAAGAGCTACATCTGAACTCTGGAGCATAATCATCTCTGGAAAGGAATTCAGTTTTCCTCCAGTCCCTTTGCTGAGTACAGGGAGAGGTTTTGAGTATCCTGAGCATTACCAGGCCCTTTATAACCCTGAGAAAAGAACATCCCTGAAAAGTGACTGTCCATCCAAACTCAGAGTCAAATTATGCTAAATGAAGGTATCTAGATGAAAAATAAATGTCACTAATTCTGTTTAGATTTGTAGCACATATGAGACAACTAGCCTTGTCTGTAGAAAAAAAATGCATAATTTTATGTACTTTTATTTGAGATTATTTCAATTTATTCTGATTTTGTTAAACAGAATTATAATGGGGATTAAATACTTTTTCTGTACACAAGCATTTAAAATCAGGAAGGAATAGGCTGCCCTTTTTGACAGACATTGGGGAAGGTCATGGTTTTCCTTTTTATAATTGACACTGAAAGTGCAAGGTGAGTGAAACTTAGCAATTTCTATCACTTCTGGTGTGCTGTAGTATTAAATAACTGTTAAAAAGGAGCAACAAGTGCAGTATTCACAAGCTGGCTAAGAGGGAATTAGAAATTTGTCAAACTCCTGACAAGAAATGTAGTTCACATCAGGAGCAACCAGTTTATTAATTTTGCTGGAGTCGACAGACTTTTCTCCAGAGTGTTCTCCCCTTTCCTGAAATAAGTTTAGTGATTTAAACTCAACTCTCCAGGGATCTCAGCACTGAAGGAGTCTGAAATGTTGAAGTGCTACTTGTGCTATATTCAAGTCTCAAATTTTGCATGAACTTCCAGCACAAATCCTTCTCTCTCCCTGTTTTTCCCTCATTCATCGAAGCTGTTGAAGACGACAAAATAGAATCTTATTTCTTTTCCTCAGGAGAGCAAAGCAATGAGAAGCTGAGACTCGACCTCAGTATATTTTGAAATATTAAAAAAAGTTACCATGATAGGAGACAGCCTCAGAAGAATACTGAAAGGCAAATGTACAAGCACTTTGCAGCTAAAATATTCAGCTGGGATTGATGAAGTAATGTGTAAGGAATTCATTTTTCTAGATCAAAACTATAACCTTCTTAATACTTTGCAGAAAAACAGAGCCAAGAAAATGTCCTTATTAAAAACATCGATGACCTTTCGATTAAACTTAAAATAATCCAGTTACAGTAGGAACCTGATATCCAAAGCTGGCTTCATTTGTTGCACAATAGGCCAAACTCATCCAAGGTGTTAAGTAGATGAAAGTCATTGTGGTGAACCAAGGAATCGAGCCAGCCTAATATACTTCCTTCAGATTTTGAACAGGGTTGCATGGCAGAGAAATAGCAACTGTTATTTTAAATCCTGTAGAAACCCACAAAACAACATTGAATTGTCTGCAGTCAGTGTGAAATTATCTATTTTATACTATAGCATGACTTGAAAAACCTTTAGCAAATATTTATTTTCTGTGTATTCATTATGAGATTTTATATATGTAAGATATGTATGTAATAATTAACCTTAGCACATTATTACATTAACTATTTCCAGAATGAAAAAATTCTGGTCCTCAGATGTGTTATACTACTTATTTTGTGGTATCTCAATCATCTCAATGAAGTTATGAACTGATTGTGAAAGATGCAGTGAGAAAATTCTTGGTTGGGGGAGTTTTTGAGTTAAGATCACTGCTATGAGCCAGGCAACAGCTTATAAACACATGACTTGTAGTTACCTAACTACTTAGTTTCTGTTTCTTTTCTGTAAACTGTAGATAATGTTTGGTTTTTGAGGATATATAAGCACTAACTTGATGATGTGAGGTACTGCAAAAAAGCCAACCCCGTAACACCAAGGAAAACACAAAAAACATATGGAATAGTTGCCTTCTTTTTAGTGTGGGATGAATCTTAATATTTTGGGGGGTGCCTGAACGTCATTGTCTTTATTTTTTACCAAATTCCTCACATCTTTGCAAACATTACAACTTTACCTGTAGTCAGTTGCAGAAGTTACTTGGTAAAGTGTAATCGCACACATTGATTGATTATAAGTTAGGGAAGGGATTGACCAAAAAAAAAAAAAGGTGCTTGTAGCTTGCAAGCATATCACCTTGTATGATATTCCTGCTTGTTCTCAAAAGTTAACCTGGACTTTACTGTGACTATATTTGGATTGGAGACGTCCCAGAGCAACTTGTATGTCAGAGCAAATGGGGTTGATAAATCACTTGATAGTGTCCTTCCCCCGTGCCATTTCTTGCAGCTCAGCAGAGAAGCCTTATCAGTGTTGTATCGGGGGGATTGTGTTAGTCAAAATGCCAGTTTCAGATAAAATATACAGCAAGTCTCAATTACTTTGTAACTTTCCTACATTCCTTTTCATCCCCATTTTTTACAACCTGATCGGCTTCTTTCCAGTGCCTTGAGAGCTGGACATTTGAATAGTGCATGGATGCATCTGTTTGTCATTAGAAGTGACCATCATCCCAGCAGTATCCATATTAGAAGAGTGGGAACTACTTGAAGTCATTGGAATTTGGTACGGGAAAAAGTAGCAAGATGCTCTTCTCATTGACATTGGCAACCTGGTAGTACTACTAACAATATTTGTCCATTGTCCTCACTTTATCTGGCAGTTAAAACTCTATGAAGCTGAAATTTTTTTTTTTTATGTGAGTTAAGAACATTCTTAATGTCTAATATTGTGCTTCCAGGAGGACTTCCATTTGCTAGAAATTGCCTGCCATATACAACCACCAGTAGTTTCAAGGGGCAAAAACAAGAAGCAGTTTTGTTTGGTCACACAAAGATTGATCTGCTTTGAATACATTAATATGTCATAGGTGGTTATCTCTTTTATTGATGAATATACAAATTTAACATCTCAGAGAAAGGCGTTAGAATTGTTATCTGTGCCTTTTAATTAGGCAGATTTTACTTATTTGTAGGGACTCATCTTGATCACCCTCTTTTTTTATGGTTATTCCTGAGAACTAAGCAGTTAAGACTGAAATTTCAACTGCTAATGTGTTTTTGAATTTTTTTAACCAACATCAGTCTTGATGATCTCTTTATTTTAAGAGAAGTGAACGTATTTGACCAAGATCAAAAGGAGGGAAAATATTCGATGTAACTAACAGCAGGTCATGTTGCAGCATTTCTACTAACCAAGTATTTTCTATGCCAACATTGATTTAAGCTCTCGTATAAAAGAGAACGGATGCGTAGATGTAGTTCCTGAGGTGCAAAACAGTTCTGTCCTTTTCATTTATTTTTAAATTTTGTCTTAATATTAAAGAAAGAGGTGTGTACATGCAATCACTTTATCCCATGTATCCTGTGGAAATATAATTAAAACATCCTATATAATTTTTTCCTCTCACCTGAAGAATCCTTGAGGTTTGTCAGACCAACCATCACAGCCTATCTGATGTTCCCATATCAAGTGATGTCATATCACATGAATTTTAAGGGAAACAGTTACACTAAGTGGATTATGGAAGGAGTTGACATTGCAACTGGTGATACTTCTCCAAAAGGAAATGCTATGTAGTTGTATGAGACAGAACTGGACAAAGATACTTTCAGGGTGTGTACAGACATCTGTGAGTGATGACTTTTAATTACACTGGAAAATAAGCTGCAGAAAGGGCAGCTGAGTGAGAATTGTGTAGCTAATGCAGGAGACTCTCTTCCAGACTGTACTCACATTCTGTAAAATTTAGAGTATTGCTTATATCATATTAACGCTATTTCAGATGTCTTAATGCTCAACAAGGCTGGGTTCTCAAGTTGGTAAATACTTGCTTGTGTTACTCAGTGCTGGGGGTCTAAATCTTAAATTATTAATTTTGCAGATGCAAACACTCTATGGTAGCCCCTCTGCAGCACCAACACTCACTGGACGTGATTTCAGAAAAAGGGCGGATCAGTAACTCATGAATTAAGGAAATGTATTTTAGGAATGTATACAGATTCCAAAATTTTATGATCATATTCTACTTACAGACAACACATGAACAGATTATTTTCTGGTCAGCCATTTCATTGGTTGCCTCCTGTAGTGTCAGTGAGAGCATAGAAGATAAATGGATATATTAAATACAACAAGTTTGTTGGAAGATAACATAGGGCAGAATAATAACAAAAATAATCTACAATTTTATCTTAAAGTGCGTTCTAAATAGAAAGCCATTTTATTCCCATCCCTGATGTAAGAATATCCATCAGATAATTTGAAATCATAATGCAATATGTTTAACTTTGCAATGTTCTTAAATAATGAATTCTTATTGCACAAATTTTAAGTAACAAGGACTCCAGCTACTCGTTTGACTGTTTGATTTTGTTTAATTTTGGTTTTGTTTGCTTACTGAGAGAGCTTCAGCAGCCCATGTGAAGATGTTCACATCGTAGTTCTGGGTACCTGAAGGCACAGAACTGGGGCATTGAGGCTTCTTTTATCTTTTTATCTCCCATCTAGAAGGGATTTCTCTAGGTGAGAATTGGTGTAATCAGGACTACTGCAGCCCTGTGGTTGCTATCTCAGTCAGTATCTCAGTCTTAGGCCCCTCAGTGAGAACTTCAGTTCTGCTCTAAGGACAGTTAGATTTCCATGTGCGGTTGGCCTGATGTAACAGAGAGCAAGACAGCTCCCACCCTCAATCTTTGTTTGTAGTTCAAGAATTTTCTGGATTTTATGGAAGTATCATGAACTCTTGGAGGCCAGGCTTACACTTTACACAAAAGAATGGCAGGGATCATCAGTAAGGTTGTACAAAAAAAGAAGAAATTGTTCAAGTTCATAATCTTTATAATTTACATCTTTACAATTAAGAGGTTTTTTTGTAATTTTCTCACATTTGTCCAATATTTAATCTCTCATCAGACAAAAAGACCAAACAAGGTCAGCCCTCTGTGCCAGCAGTCAGATATGATGCCAGCACTGAGGAACTATATGTGTGTGAGAGACCCACACAGAAAGATGACTCTTCCATCTGGAATCAAATGACCATTAATTTGGGGCTTCCATACAGCTCAGAAAAGATCATTTACAGGAGCATTTGAAACAAAGATTTACATGTGGTCCAAAATGTTGTCCAGAATGGTATTAGGGGGAAATGGTTTGTTCAATATTAATCAGAAGTGAGAAGTCATTGGTTTAAATTTTGGCTGACAGTAAGTGCATCTATAATAGCAACAGTATTGTTATCTCAGCCTTTAACACAGACTGTTGAGTCTTGAATTTTCTTCTTAAATTGTTGTTTCCTTTGGAGAAGTTTTGGCATCAGAAGTTTGAAATCAGATTGGGATCTGTTAAGACTTCTGATTTGGGGAAAATCTAGAAAAAGCAGGGAACTCTTGTAACTGCCAGCTGTACAAATGACAAATAACTCAGGATAGTGGTGATTCCTCTCTTATGAATAGTCTGTAACTTTGAAAGGATTACAGTTGTTTGTATTCATGTTTTCACAGGTGTTGCTATCATTTTAAAGTAGGGGAGGCTGTCAGCTACTGAAAAATGAAGTCATAAAATGCTTAGATGATGCAGAAAACCACTCTCATAATCAAGAAGCCAGTCTGAGTTGCAAGGGGTAAAGAAGTCAAGTTCCTCAGTAAAATAAGGTCAAAACATTTTTTAAAAATCCTTGGATTTTTAAATCTATTTATTTCAGATAACCTGCATCTGTATTTTAATAAAAAGTAATAAATAGTGCTATAGACAATTTTCTGTAGCTAATTCTGATGTAACTGTATGATTCTGGAAGTAATACTAAAGGATCACCTCAAAAATACAACTCTGAATAATTTTTTATATAATTTAGGTACACGAAACAGCTGTTAATCTTAGGATAACACGGTTGGGTTTTTATGGACTTGAGAATAGGATTGATGTAGATCTGCTGAAAAAAAAACCAAAAAGCCTTATTTCATATGGTAAGATCTTTCCTTTTCAGTAGAAGCTGTGAAAAAGTCTGGATTGTATAATTGCATTTGGAGCTGAGGGGTTTTTAAAAAGAGCTTTTTTTTTTTCTCTCTTTTTTTTTTTGGGGGGGGGGGGGGGAGTGTGTCATAATTATGGAAAGCTTCCTTCTAACATGCTGGTGGATGTTGGCCTTGATCCTTGCTACCCTAGCACGTAATTCTATTTTTTTTCTTGAGTGAATTAACAGCATTAGTGTCCATTAACAATTTTGAAACAAAATAGTGAAATTACTTGGAGTACTTTCAGTAATGTGTGCTGACCATCATTAACAGCTCTTCTGTCCCCAACAAGGACACTGTTTCGCAACATCACTGTGTCTGATTAAATTCATTTAAGTTGTATTTACAGTATTTCTACATATGTTATTTCACCTTGGTCACTGTAAACAGTGGTCCACATTTATCACAAAATTCTTTCAAGCCAAAGATCTGTACAGTCTTTAATAGAAACCATTAGTAAAATTTCTGAAAGAATGGACTTCTTTCTGAATACACTCAAATGTATTATTCTGCCTTGGTAGGTTCTCGGCAAGAGCTCGATTGTTGCATGTAACATTCTACCGTAATTGCTACCTTGGGTGGTAACAGTAAAATAGAAATGGAGTGACAGGATGAAACACAGTGGGATGCAAGCTTGTAATATGTTTTCTTTCTGATTTTACACAATATGTCAGGCAGGAGCCTTAGAGTTCAAAATTTTAATTCCCCCCCAAGATTTCCAATCCATCATAAAATGACCAAATTCCACAGTATGGTAAAGCCATAATGCTGGCTTGAGGGGAGGGTAGAAAAAAGTCCCAAACCCCCCATATACAGATACATGCATCCACATGAGCAGTGTATCATATACATGTACCATCTACAGAGATTTACTGCCATCAGACAATGTTAATCACTGATTTAGGCACAAAAAAAAACCAGCAAAAGGAAACACTGATGCTTAACAGTAGTCCTGGAGATTAGTTATGAGCTCTGCCAGCGTTTATCCTCACGAACTTCTGAGGAAGACTTTTCTTGAAGGTTTAAGAAAATTGCACTCAAGAATATCCTCCTTTGATATTTTGCAGAGTAATGTATTCTGCCAGACAGGGGACTTTTTACTTATCTTTTTGTACATCAAAGTGTGTTTTCCCCTTGAAATGTGGAAAGTTGACAACTGTACAACTGCAGCAGGGATCTGGGTTCACAGAGTAAGCAGTGTTTCATTATGCTGCTTTATTTGGATGGGCAACTGTGAGAAATAGCTTATGATGTATAAAATATCTGAGTCTCTTTTTGTACTTGAAGACATTGTTATCTCTATTTGAAGTTGGCTAGTGAAGGTCACTCAGGCTAACTGCTTGCAAAAGAATATCCTGTCTCTGTTGGTAGATACTCTTTTCAAAGTTCAGTGCATCCAGCAAGCTATTTTTGTAAATACCACCCATCATGGCAAATTACATACTGATAGTGGGAGGGGGAAAGGGAATGGTATATAAATTCTTTTTATTTTTAACAAATCAATTGTGGCAAAGAGCATTGCATGACAATGATGAAAAGTTGATGAAAATGTTAATTTGTTTAAGATTTGGTGTTGATCAGGAATGTCAAACGCACTGCGGAAGTGATACATTCTGTGATAACTGTAATACTGAAACTTTCACTCACTGATAACCATGGCAGTGATATATTGTGGTATTTTCATGACATTTCCTTTGCTTTACTTTGAAGTCTAGTTGGTTAAGTCAGGAAGTCTTTCTGTATTAGCAGCACTGAAGTTATAGTGGTGTTTCTTCCTCTCTTTATGTTTTTTGTATGTGCTCTTAAATGGGAATGGAAAGCTGGCTGTGACAGTGCCAGTAGTGGCAAGTGGTCACACACATATTTCTCCAGTCTATCACTTTTTTGAAATTAAGCCCTTTAAAAATGGGATGTTATGTTAAGTAACATTTTGAAAGGAATCAATAGGCTCTTTGTTCTTACTAAAAATAAATCTTTGTCTTTCAGTGGTGTTTTGGGTTTGGATTTTATTGCATAGTGTCTGCTCAAATCTACATAAACTGGTGGTCCAGCCCCAGAAATATTTACAAATGAGAGCAATCCCAGTTCATTGTGCCTAATCTTGTGAAGAAAATTACTGATGTATGTTGGACTTGCAGAATTAGTTTCCTAGGACATGATATTGATTTAAAAGAACTGATAAGTTTGTCTGCATAAGACTTCTTGGATATAGCTCATAGGAAAGGCATTCAAATGGATACGCACGAGGGATGTAGCCCTGGCCCAAAGAGTGACAGAGATCTTGTAAGCTCCCCCTTTTTACATTAAGTGGTTTTCAGAATGATTTTGTTTTTCACAATACACTCATTTCTAGAACATCATTATCCACTTTGAATGTTCTAAATAGCAGAGTCATTGGCTTCCTGCATTAAAACTCAAACTGATCACAGTGTTGCATACTCAATATTTACATTTAAAGCACTTGTTATAATGTATCCAATTTAAGTAACTGTTTGGATATGCTGGTACATTTTTTGCTTGGTTTTGCTATTCACTAGGAGCAACCTGTGTGAAAGGGAAGGCTTCTTAAAAATTCATAATTCATTTTAACATCAGTGAAGATTCCTGATTAATTTAAACCTAGTCCTGTTGAACTCACTAGCAACATTTATCCTTGTTCCACCAGATTGCAGTTATTTACTTTAAAACCACAGCTCAAAGCAATATACTTTGCTTTCAATGCAACCATCAGTGGAATGATGGAGAAGATGCAAAAATACCTACCTCTAAGCTACTGTTTTGAAAGGTTATCTAAAAATGTCTGCATAAAACAGCTAAAAGGTCTTAAGAGATAGTAATCGGTAATCATTACAGAATCATCTGATTGGAAAAACCCACGACACATCTCACATTAAAAAAAAAAAAAGGTAGAAAAATATAAGCTCTAATATTTCCATCACTGTTTCATGTATCAGGGGAAGTAGGCCCTCAGTCAGCGAATACAGCTAAGTCTGTTTTGTGCTGTGGCAAATCCCATTGTGAAGAGGCTGTGAGTAATCAGAAGTGACAGCATAAGCACTTTCTGTTCAAAGTGATTTTACAGAGAGCATTATTTTCTGAGAAAAGTACACATATGGCTCCCATAATGCTGAAAGAGCACTGCTGTATCCATTTATTAGCACTGGTGTTGGGAGAGGAAGTTTTGCAAATGGTGTTCAGATTTAAGACCTTCTCCTCTGCGTTTCCATTCTGTAAAACATCCTTAAAATTGTAGGAATTGGCCTGATAGGCAAGGGAGGGGTCAGTGTGTCTGCCAAGGGAATGTTAGGACAGTTTGTAAAGATGAAGAGTCTGTCAGGAGCTGTACGTGCTGTTCAGTGGTCACTTGAGAAGTCAAGCAGCAGCAAAAACGCTCCTCCTTGGTGGAAGAGCCAATATTCTAACAACAGCTTTCATTCTGAATTCAAAGGGCAAGGCAGACCTTCACAAAAACCTAAAGAGAGGTTTTTGCACTCATACCACAGGGTGCACAAGATATTGTTCAAGCATTTTGAAGTAGGTTCTTCAGATCTCTCTGCTTCTTCTCACTCTGGCCATCTTCTTGCCCTAAGCTGTTGTTCCCATAATAGTTCTCACCTCCTTGTCACACACTCCTGTCCTGTCCACCTCCTATGAGCCAGTCAGGAATGACTGGACTGGAATGAAAATCTGAGGAAGCTTGCTCTTACAAGTTATGAAATCAAAGGATACATTTTCCCCCTGTAGTAGCTACTTATATAAATAAAAGGTTTAATTTTTGTTATGCTTATTTTTCTTTTGTTCTTATTTCTTATCTTGGCTCTACAGTTTGTGGCTATAACCCTAATTCCTTGCATGAGGAATCGGCACTTTTGGCCAGGACCTTTCAGTTTAAGTTAATACACATGCATAATCAAATTCTAGTATTCTGATTTTTGTAAATTGCTTACTAGTGTCTCACATTTACAAAACTGCCCAAAGGAACTACTCAGAACTTCTCTTCCCAAAGCCTGGAGCCTCTCAGCTTTTCAGGGAAAAGAAAGGTTCCAGTGCTCACACTTGTAGAGCCTGGGAGTTCAAAACTAAAAGGACAATAGTAACACAAGTACAATTATAAAAAAGGTCCTCATGACATTCGTCAAACTTGATAGTTACATATTTAGGGGTGGCATTAGGGATTTATGTACCTAACAAAGACTTGAATAGGTGGAAAACTGTTGGCTTTGGAAGTTAGCTCTAAATTTGCAAATAAGATATCTACATTTTTATGAGTTGTTATAACTTATTGCCTCCCTGATATGTTCCACAACCAAGAAGACTGAAATAAAAATGTCTTTTTTCCCATAGTAATTTGTTTTGGAAGAGGTGATTGAAGGAATTGGAGGGTAGCAGAGGGAGATTCAGGTCTCTCTGTCTTTCATGGACAGTAAGACAAGCAATTCCAATTCTAAAATTTCATTACAGGCTTTAATCACAAATGAAATGTTTCAAATACTTGTACTGCTTCCAGTAACCTCTTTCTCTTCTCATAAAATTCCCCCCAAGGAGAATGAAGCTTAAATACTGAGGGGTTTGAGTACGTCACCAGTTATCTTCTACAGTGGAGACAATACTGCTTGTATCCATGCATGAATTCCAATGACATTTAACAGAGTTAATTTTATCTTTATTTAGTGTTATGAATTTTGCCTCATTCTGTTCACTCAGTTGCTTTCTTTAAAATGCCTCTCACATTTCACTGGCACTGGACCACCGTTGGTGATTGCCGCCACATGCCTGTCTAGCATAAAAACATCTTTATTACTTCAGAAAGTATATATTTAACAGCTTGGAGATATTTGCATCTGGCTTGGAATTATGGCAAGTAATACTTGTATTGAGAGAGCTGTTCATTTGGTTTTAATGAGCATAAGCTACAGCTTGCCATCAAGGAACTAGTTGAACTTAATAACACAGCAAAGGAATTGTACTGCTCCAATCCATTCTGTCTGGGTAGTTTAATGTGCACTAGTTAATATGAGCGTAGAAAAATTTTTAACCATGGAAAAGAAAAGGGGGCTTCCATAGTGTTGCTGATACCTTCCTTTTGCATCACTTTCAGTTTTAAAACAGAAGCTTAGATAACACAGATATGCGTCTATTGAAGCAATGCATGTTGAAACATTTCTTGGTGAGGTATAAGGAGAGAATATACCATTAAAGTCTGCACACAAGGAGGGGAGATACTTCCACCTTTAACGTACAAATCATGGCGGTTTTCATTCCTCTTTTAGAGTGGCTGCTGTGTGTCTGATAAAATAGATTAATGATGAAATACATGTCAAAAGAATTTACTCAGTGGTTGCTTTTCTGACGTTGGTGTCGTTTCTTCCCTACAGGTATTTCTGTAACAAAGAAGACTCATACATGTAAGTAATATCATTTTATTTGGCCTTCTCTTTCAAATGAATTTTGTTTGGCTGTGCTGTGATGCTCAGACTGTGCTCTGGTCTGAGAAGGCTCCATTTTAAAAATTCTGGTGGGTTTCTTCCTTTAGAAAGGTTTCAGTTCTTGACCAAAGTGTTGTTGGATGTACAATATGTGTGTTTGCAGATGTGTTACTTCCATATATGTAAAGTCAGTGGGTATGAAAAGAAAGTTGTAAGGAAAGGCAGAAATCCATACTTTAGTCTGGATAACTTACAGCTTGCTGTTAATTAACATATCCAGAAAATACAGGTGAGAATGGTTATGTTTTTATGTCTGTTACATAAACAGTATGGTTCAAATTAAAATACATTATTTAACTGAAAGTCTTCTGGCCCTTCCTATGCATTAATCTGTAAGATAAATAATTCTATGCTTAAGGAACTCCATGAAAACGAGGAGGTAATTGTTTTGTTCTCAACCGTATAAACAAGCAGTCCTCATAAGTGGCAACCTTGGAAATGGCTGTGGATGTGTGCAGTTACTTACATATACATTTATTCCAAATCTTCTTCCAAGACATGACTGGGGATCAACTCTTATCTACCCTGCAGTGAGTTAAAAGAACAATTCCAAGAAAACGTTATCATTTGTAGCTGAAGGAGATATGTTGAGATTCTTCAGATACTGTGGGGGTTAGGAAATCTGGTAGTGCAAGAATTGTACTTGCCCAGGAGTAGGCCAAGCTAAGTCTATTAGTCTTATGAAAGCCCTCTAACAAAACAGGTGGTAGGCTGCACAAAATTTACAAATATTAATTCATTTTAATAGGGTTATGCATTTGAAGCATGTTCATTGCAGTTTCTAGGGTTAAAGTGGTGTCATAAAGTGCCTTATATGGCTTTAATTTTTATTTCATTCTGGGTTTTATAATATTCATGTAATGAAAAATCTGACTAGAGGTTATGAATTCCCACTGGGTAGAGTTACAAAACAGATATAAGACAGAGTTGCAAAATTAACTTAAGAATTTCAAATGAGTAGCTGATTTCTGAGTTTTGAGTCAAATTTAAAGTGTCTCAAACTTTCAGAGCATGATGGTCCTCCTCTGCTTGGGTGGGCTTGCTGCATAATAGGTTCTTAGGGTCATATTCTCTTGGGCTGACCATATAGATGGATTTCATTGAACCTAATGAGCCACAGGCACCATCTAAGGGTGGAATTTGACCCTTACATTTTTGGTGAATATTTGGGCTCATGCTGATGGGATTGACGGTACAGGAGACTGAAGCCTTCTGTGGACTGAATCCGCAGGCCAGGCATTGTGCAGACAGATTCCTTGCACAGACTTGCCCTTGAGCTCAGCCCTGGGCTGGAGCAACCACTCTCTCTAGAGGTGGTAAATATTTAGGTGTTCATTCCAGCTCAGGCCTGGGCCTCCCATGTATGGAGGCTGGTGGCTGTGTGTGGTGGTTTGTAACATCCCACCTGGAAGTCACCTGGAAACACCCTCTCTGTTTTGTACAGTGCCGTGAACTGACCAGCTACAAGAGTCACATCTCCAGTTCCAGTATTGATAATTTTGTAGGGAAGATTAAATAGTAACCACAGACCTAAAAAAGCATAGGAAACATGCTCTTAAGCCGTGCCAGATTGATGAAGTGTTGTCGTCGTGTGTCTCAGCTGAAGTTATCTTTCAGGCCTGTGATGAAAAGATGTATTCATGGGCTGTGTTTGATGATGAGCTACTGTTCCATATAGGGCCTTTCATCTAGTGCAGGCAGAAATTAGGGTCCCAGTGTCTTTCATGTTGAGAACTCTGTGCTTTCCTAAGAGAACTGTCAAAGAGGAGTTCCCCAGTTTGTTAATCAGTTGTCATGCAACTGCTGAAGCATGAACAGAAAAGTTGCCTGAATAATGGAAAGATAAGCTTGCCCATTAAGAAGGGATTAAAATAGAAGGAGCAATATGCTGTAATTGGCATGATGAAAAAGTAAGCTTCGTTTGCTAGCAAATATGTATGAGGTTTCATTCAGTGTTATTTGAAGTTCTTTCAGAATTCATTCCTGTTATGACAAATTCTCATAGAGTAGGAATTAATGTAAATTGTGCATCTTTGGTGTTTCAGCATCATGCACACTAAGCATGTTTTTCCCTTGTTGCATAGATTTTTTTCTTATTATTCAATAGAAGAAACAGATGATAAAATTCACAGTTTTGGAATGACTTTGGGAAAAAATTATATAAACACCTAAATGAAAAAATTACAATTAAAAGCTGAGCTGCTAACAGCTGCAAATGACAGAGACAGATAGTTTGTGCGTCAAGACAATCTAGAATTTGCCTCTCATTTTGTATCAATATTAGCCAAATTTTTACATAGAGTAGGACTTATGCAAAGAAATTTAAAAAGACATTCTTACAATTGTGTAGGGTATATACATTGTCTGCACTGATGTTTAGAAATATGGATGAAGTTGTCTTATTTCCAATTTACGGTGTGGGGCATAAAAGAGTGTTGACTGACTGTAAAATACCACTTAATTTCTAGTCACCTTTTGATTTAATTATGGAGAAAGAAATGAAGTGGAGAAAATGAGTTGAGAAGTGGAAAGAAAGTAGTGGAGAAAAAAATATTTTTTATTATAGTGCCAGAAAGTTTGATACATGATGCATTTCAAGAATCAGATTAATCCTTTTTCGACTTCAACCTAACAGCTACTTTATTTGTACAGGTGTTGAAATTGATGGTGATCTGTCTCTATTACTTAATTGTTCCTGGGTTCACTGTCTGAATTTTAGGGTGTATTTTATCTCCTTCTTGGCATCAGTCTGTGACAAAATTGTCCTGTCAACTGAAATTGAACTGCTGTGCTGATCACAGGTGCTCAGGCCATTTCTGAACCAAACAGCAGTTCAGTATTTGAACACAGGCAACATAGTGCTGAAGCAGTGCAGGTCTTCCATAATGTAACTCTTTAAATAAAACCTGAGAGGTTTTTATCCTTCTTAGTACAACTAATTTTATCCAGGCATTCTATTTCATTGGCTGCTTCTCCACATTTTCTGTTTATCAGAGTTAAACATTACAAAAAATGCCACTTTCAAACAAAGAGTGTAACATTCTTCCAAGCAGCGCTAAGAGAATGAATGTTATCCACCTCAAAATGCAGTTCTTTCCTCAGTTAAAGCTTAAAATTAAACAGTTTGAGATGTGAGACTTGGGACTTCTCTGCTTTGTGAGATTTACCAAGATAGTTATTCTAGAGTAATTTTTCTTAAACAGTTATGTCAGTAGGCATCTCTGTATGAATTCCTTAATTTTGGGTGAAATGTTCCTTACTTAAACTGAAATTATCCTTTCAGTTCATTTCTGGCAGATAAGAAATGTTTTCAAAGCTAGGTGCTGATTTTGATGACATGAGCTCCTGCTGGAAAATAAAGTGGGAATTGTGCGCTTTTAATTTTTAGCACTAGATAAAACCATTTGCATGAAGGACTGCCAGCTTTGTTGGCAAAGGGTGGAAGTAAACCCATCCCTTCTGCTGTCCAAGATCCCACACCAAACACCTATCCCAACTCATTTCCTCACTCCCACATCAAGCTCTGGGACTATTCCTACACTCATCTTGTAGGTGATGGTCCAGAGTTGCAGTAAGTACATAGAAACTCTGGGCTAATCAGTCAGTTATTTCAAGTTTATGCTGCAGATGGAAGGTTTTGGCTATTCCATAGATAGGTTGACTTGACTGTAGACTGCCTACTGTATGTAACAACACCTGAGAAGCTGGAGTGACAGAATATCCGTGTTTCAATAGTTACCCTTTATCCTGACAAGCCACCAAGCCTTGCTGCTGTGTCTTCACTGCTGCTGCAGCACAAGCCAAAAAAAAGAGAATGTTTTGATCTGTAGTTAAAGGCATGCCCTTAATGCTATCCTGGGCAGAGATCCATTCCTAAATCATGGCTTTCATGAGGCAGATTTGGGGCAGAAGACAGCTCTTCAGCTTCTCAGATGTCTAAATATCCTAGAACTATTGTTCACCAAAGTTCTACAAGCATATTAAGATTTGCAGCTTAATGGAACCCATGACCTGGATCTCTCTTTTTCTCTGATTTTACTTTCTCTGATTTACTTTCCATGTTATATTTATAGCCACTGGTAAAGATTTTGCAACACTTGCTAGTTATTTTGCTTCATTGCATTAAAATGAGAACCACTGTCATTTTTTTCTGATCTGATTTATAATTAACTTATCTGCTATGTGTTGTACTGTCTTCTTCACCTCATGTTTCATGTGCCAGTTAAAGTAAGTAAATGATACTTTTCCCTCACAAGAGAGAAGCCTTCAGAAAACTGATGGTTAACAGGATCTGCTGTTAGCACCAAGGCCTAAAGAGAACAGGTGAAAACTAAACCCTGTCCCCTGAGGCCAATAAAATAGCTGTTTGGTCCCCTGTGTGTAACCTCCTAATAACTTTACTGGGCAGCCTTAAGATCCCTTGGGGGCTTCTCTGCAAGAGCACTCCCTCTCTTTGTTCAGATTGCTTATTAAAAATGATTTTATAATGAAGTTGCCTCAAATAGCTGCTACTTTCCTGCTTGTCCTTGAAGCACTGTTTGCCCTGGTGAAGAATCTGAAGACAGCTATCTAGGGCTTTTCTCTTGTTCAAAACTTTTACTGAACTACTGCTACACTATTTTTTTTTTACTTTTTTTTTGTTCCTGTGAAGCACAAGAGCCATCTTCACCAGCAGCTCAATATTTTACCTTTAATTCTACTTTGAAGCCATTCCTGTGAAAAGTTTGGTTGCCACACGGCTTGTTTGTTGCCCGAGAGAGAATGAATGTTGTCTTCTTATTGTGTGGCCAAGTTATTAAGTACAGGGGAAAAGATGAAAACCTTATCAAATACTGAGGAGAGGAGGGACTATTTCTAAAATCAGGAAGCTGGCTTGAGAGAAAGAGTACACAGAAGGACAGTGCTGCATGTGAATGTGTAACTTTGATGACATGGCTGTAGGTGAAATCTGTGTGTACTCTGGGTCTTCATGGTAGTTCAATAGAAGTGAAGCATTTTCTCTGTAAAAGTTTCTGATATTTGTGAGAGAGACCATCCTTTGCCCATGTGGGAGCATGGGTAAACCATTGGGAAAACTTTTTATTAATGTATGCTTTGTGTCCTCACAGAGCAACTGGTCAGAGGTGAGACAAACCTGGTGCCTCTAATCTTCTATTAGCTACCCAAAAGCTTGGCATCTGCCTGGGCCCCGACCCTTTGGCACAGTTGGAAGGAACATTTCATTTTCTCTAAGGCTGAAAGAACAGGCAATTAAATGCACTGCCCTGGAAGTCCCATGGGGAACTCTGTCTATTAGCTGCACTTGAAGATAATATCTGGTCTCTGGTTCTGTTCTGAGTATATGGAGCAGCTTCTATCTACACGGGGGTTTTGGCTGGTAATGGCTGTAACCATTAATTATGGATTTACCTTACCGTGAGTTTTCTGGTAAATATCCAAAGATAGTGTTGTCTGTGCCTTTATGGTGAAGCAGCATGCAAACTAGAAGGGAAAAACTGCAAACTAGTTGAAAATTAATGTTGGCAAGTGAAGACCAGTAAGCATTTGCAAACTGTTAATCATCCAATATAAAAATGTATGTGTGTGTGTATGTTGGATTAATGTTCAGATACTTCTAAATTGCAATTCAATAAATTCCAGTTCTGCTCACACTGCATTTCTTTTTCTGGTCTGTCCTGGGGAAGCATACAAGATAGGGTAGAGACATTCTCTTTAATGTTTAAAAATGGCTTCAAGGCCCATGTTTTAAGGAATGATAAAGCATTAGGAGAGAATTAGGGGGGGCTCTGACATTACAGATCTAAATTCTGTCGGTGTTGTTGATGGATATTAAGAGATTGTGGATGTGACTCAAAAATAAATTTAAACTGTTGGTGGATATAGGGAGTAATTACATTGTGAGTGTCTGTAACATTCTCGTATACCCAAGTCTTGCCTTATAATTCCATAGAAGTTTTTCTTACATGTTTTGTACCCTTTTTTTCCTATCTATTAATTCCTAAGGCCATTCATATGTAGGAGATAGTGAATTAGGTTATGAACATGTCCCGTGCCTTGTGCAATGCACTTTAACAGAAAAGGCACAGGACTGATCTGAATCCTATTGTAGCTGCTTTAATGGATCCTGTTGGCTGAAATGTGTTTTCATCAGCCCTTAAAACTTAATCTCTTTTGTTGTTTTTAAGGTCTCTTGTCTTTAGAACTCTCTCAGCTGTTATATGAAGTTAGTATTTCCAGCTTGATAAGAACAGCTGCCCACAATTTCAGTATGGTCACTGGTTACAGAAGAGAACTGTGTTATGGGCTGAATCCAAGCTTCAAAATATGTGATACTCTCCACACTCTAAGACTTTAATCTGAGTAGAAGTTACTCTTTGCAAAGTCATTAAGTTTTGGGAGCTTTTAATTTTTGAATGTCTTGGGCACCAGAAAACTAACAGATGAGACTTCTCCAAATATACTTTTGCATTCTGCATATTTTTTGATGCAAACAAAATGTGAAAGCAAATAGGAAGTGTTACTGCTCATGACTCCTCCTTTAATATGTGGGTTGCATATTTTGGCTCTGAATAATCTGAGTCTAGGCAACTCTAACTATACATATAAAGAAACACTTTGGACTACATCCTTTGCAATAGCTTTCTAAGGGATAATTGTACTTACTAAACAAGACTTGTGCAAAACTCACTTGGTTTGATTTGAACAGTTCTTGAAGTCACCTCAGTCTCCATAGAAAGGTGAGCTTTTTTTTTTGTGAATGGATTGCTATCAAATACAGCAAAATGCTGGGATTTAATTAGGGTTAAAATTAGGATTCAAACATGATTTTTAGGCCTGGTGGCCCATTTGTTCAAAGATCAAAATTCCAAGTGTTTTCCCAAAGTGGACGATTTACTACTGTGGATGTATCACTGGTGTCTTTCCTCACACATATTGAGAAGAATCTGTCCATGGAGCTTTCTGCTCACATTCATTTCACCAACACAATACTGCATTTTGTTGCAGTAAGGCTGAATGGTAATGATTCTAAAGCAAACTTAGTCATAGGGACTTCACCAAGGTTGGTATCTGAACCAAAAAAAGCACATTTTATTATCTGAATTTTGAAACCAGGGACTGATTCCATCATTCCTAATAGACTCATTTATTTGACAGTGCATTGCTCGACTTGTGCACTTGCCATCCTGACACAACTATTGAACCTGAAAAGGGCTTTTTAATGTATGTTGATGGCTAACCTTATTAGGACTGTAAAAATATTGGAAGTTTTGCAGCCTTTCTCTAAGCACATCAACCTAGAATTATTTAAATGTTGACCCCAGCTGGGAACACATTGGATGCAGACAGCATATAAGGCAGCTCCTTGTGGCAGGTCAGGTTTTCACTCTAACTTGTAATGAGTAGCTTGTTCTTAATGTTATGACCAAATGATGACGATATTTGTCAAGCTCTTATTTTCAAGACAGCTTTGCTTGTCAGGTTTTTCTCCCTCTTAAGGCTGCTGACATGAAGTACAGTAATTAATGCTCACCTATAAAGGACAAAAAGCCTCAAAGTTCAGTTTTGATGTTAAAATGTAGGAACAGAATCAGATTAACCCAAAATGAAACAGAACCCTGATGGAATTTTGGATACAGGCCTTTAAAATTCAACTTTTTCTTTTTTTCATAGCCGTTGAATAGTTTTGAGCTATATTGACAAAATCCTATGTCTCTGTGTATATTGCTTAGTTGGAGAGGGGATAGGGGAGCAAGCAGGGAGAACAATGCAGATAGCTTTTCAGAAACCTTGCCAGATATGAGCTGTAGTAAGGCATACAGCTGGTTCTCAGGTTTTATATGGATCAAAACATACTGTCTGACACTGAGGTCAGAATTTGCATTCTTAAATGCCATCTGCATTTGTAATTTGCACAAAGGTTACAAGATGGTCATCTGCTCACCTAAATTATGCCCACAAACAAATTCCTTATGCAAAATTCTTCATTAAACTGAAAGACTCAGAAAACATGGCGCCTGGTGTAGTTTAGTATTGGGGAGTAGTTAAATTTCCTGTTGTATTTTAGTAGTTGTGTTCTGGTGGAAAACAGGAGAAGAAATATAGTGCCTTTGTAATGCCACAGACTATTTCCTTTGAATTAACCATATGTGAACTACAAAAGAACAGTTAAAACATGCATGATTTGGCACATGTAGATGTGCTAATTAGTGCACATTGAGACAAGCATCATGATAAAATATTGAAATAACTTTTTTTATAAATATGTTTTATACATACTCTGTTCTAAATGCCTTTGAATTCAGTATAAATATCCATTGCTACTTTATGTTTTGCTATTATAAGACACTATATTAGAACCTGGTTTTGTTCTTTAACCCCAGTGCAGTCACCTTGCCTTAAATTACTATATTTTCTGAGTTTGGATTCACAGTTCACTTGATCAGAGGAATAGATGCTACCTAAAAAGTAACTGTTTTAACAGATTGCACCTTGGGAGTTTGGGAAACTTCTTGTCTTAACTTTACTGCCATTAATGGTAAAATTCTAGAACTGAAATAGAATTGAACCTTCAATGAGTTATTGTACGAAAATATAAGCGGTAAATTAAATAGGAAGCCTTGACAAAGGGGTTGATGCCTTTGAGGGAAAAACTACGACTGTTTTGAGACCTTTTGCTGTCTGGCTTAGCTTGCCCTGTGTGTAGGACAGGTCCTTGTTTAAAGTTAACACAAATTATCAGTTGTGAGTTGTAGCAGTGTCACTTGCTATGCAACAAACTTAGGCACACCCTCAAAGCAGAGCGATTTCCTCTCCTTTTTTTTTCCTCTTTTTTTTTTGGGGTTTTGGTTTTGTTTTTTTTTTTTTGAGGTGTTTACCACTAACTTCAAAAGCCAGTTCACAAGAGTGGTGGTGTTCTTGCAGTTTTCTGAAAATTCAAATCAGGCTTTATTTAATCTTTGTGCAACAGGGGTAGGGAAACCTCTGGTTTCAAAATGACCAAAGCCATTTAGTGATTTCCTTTTAGATAGAGTCAGCAGTTGATACCCATGCTTCTCACCAATGTTTGTCTGAGGAACTGTTTTGTTATCTTTGTTACTGTTACCTAACTGATATTTAGGTGTGATACTTGCTGGCTGCAAAGGCTTTTACAGATAAGGCAAGTTTCCTGTTTAAACTCTTAACATTTCTTTCACTGTGACCTGTTTTCCATTTTCTCTGCCTATATTGTTGGCTCACTCTAGAGTTATGGTCCTTGAAGTAAAAGTGGAAGCAAAGGGGTCATCCAAAAAGACAATTTTACATGCTGTTTGAGGACATAAGGGTACTAAAGGCTGGCTGAAAATAATTTTCCGGTTAAACAGAGCTTTTGATATTTCAAAAATACACAGAAATTGTCTCAATTTTTTCCTGCAGTTTTCAGAAGAAAGTTAAGAAAACCCCTTGTTAACTCAGAGTAGGATGAGTTGTCCTTCACGTGGGATGGTGATGATGTGACTTTAAGAGCTGGCCTAGAAACAAGGCTGTTCAGGTACATCAACCTTAAATTTCCACGTCCTGTTAACAGGACTTCACCACCTCACTGTCAGCTGTTTTGAGAGCACATTTTAGCATGAAATTACATCCTTAATGAGGCAGTAATGCATATTTCTCTGGAATACTTTGACAAGCAAACAATGCTGACACCGAAAAACTCCTGTTCTAATAGGGAACCTTAGAAAAGAGAGGCAGAAAACCTTAACCTGAGAAGAAATAATTTGTGAATTTATTGTTATTATTTGTGAAACTAATACCCAGCAATCTCAGTCTGCAAAACTATTCCAGTTACTATGAGTTCTTTTGGTGGTTTTCACTGATATTGCATGGGAGGTTGTATGGCAGCACTCCAGGAAGGAACCCATCACTTGTTTTATAAATAGCCTGCTGTCCTCAGTCCAGAGTTAAATCTGCACTTAGACTACGGGTCCAGCCTAGTAAGTGGTGTTGTGTTCTGGTAAGTGCAAACTGGGCAGATTTGCACATAGCTACTTATTTTCTTGTCTCAAGATCCTGAAATCACAAAGCTGAGCATTGCAATGTCATTGACATTTTATTGTATGTTCTGGATAGGCAAAAAGACTCTTTACATATCTATTGTGGTTATAGGTTGTTCTGTAAATCTTATTTGTTCCGTTGTGTCAGATTTGGCATTCATATAAAAAATTACTCAATGGCCTTGGCACAGCAAGCCTCTCCATGGTGCTTCTCTCCAAATCAAACTTGGTAGTGATCATTTTGACAAAACAAAAGGTCTGTTCAGGTGTTTTAAATTGAATGAATGCTAGTTTGACAGGGACCCCTCCCTCTGGTGGGATTTGAGCAATTATTGAGAGACTTGAGTATCCACTATAAAAGTTTGTAATACCTGTAACGTTCCGTTCCACCTCTTCCTTTTCCTGTCCCTATGCTAATCCTCACACAAAATCTTTCTCCTAGACACTTGTAATTGAAATATGTCTGTATTTCTAAATAGAGAAATTGCCAAAGTGTGAATATAATTTGCTCCAAGAGAAAAAAAAATTAATTCAGTAAGCCAGTTCTGAGTAACATGCTCAAAAAAACCCCCATTCTCTTTATTAGGTTAGTTCACTGCTGGGTAATAAATACAGAAAAGAGCTTTTAATTGACTGTTTAAGTAGTTTTGGCTCCAGTTAGTGTTGTCTGCTTTTAGCTTCTATTTTCTTCCAGTTAAATGGGCAGTTTCTTTGATGGGTTTTATGTGCTGGCCTCACATTTGCTTCCAAATAGTTCTGAGGTTATACTTCTATTATGATTGTTGTTATTAGAGCTTTAAAGAGACAGAAGAAAAAAGAAAGGGGAATCAAACACAAGAGCAAAGGATGTAGTATTTGCCTAAAAGTTGTGTGCCCATTCAATATATTTGTACTTATTAGGTAAGAAGAGAAACAAGAACTTCAGCTTAAGCACATGGTGAAATTGTGTAAAAAGGATTGACCTGAGCAAAGGCAGATTTTGTATTTGATCCACTAAACCTGTTAAACTTCTCTTTCTTTCCAGTGGGATCCTAACTCATCACACCTCTGCCTACCTACATCAAGCTAAGCATGCCCAGATTATAAGACTAGAGCATAAATGCTTAGCCTCTTTCAAAAAAGGATTTTTATGATATTTCCTGTAGGAATCTGCATGCAATAGCAACTACTAATTGAAATCTAACACTGTCCATGTTCTGAACATATTATATCCATAAAAATAACCTTTTACTTTAAAGACTTTGCCTTCTATGAGAAGCCTTCACCTCTTTAATTGTTGCACTCTTCATTTTCCTCATGAAACTTTTCCCACCAGAGAAAAGAGATGATCAAAGACAGGTGCAGCGACATTAAAAAAACAGGAAAGTTTTGTACCCTGGGGAATCAGGAGAAAAACTGCCCTTGGTTTTAGAGGCAGAAGAGCCACTTTAGAGCTGCTTTGTTCATTGCCAATTGCTACGGCTTCTTTTTTATTCCCACAGTGCTAAAGGATAGTGTATTTTGTTTTCCACTCTATTATACAAGCATTATCTTTGATAAGGAAAGAAACTAGGATCTTACCAGACTATTTGCCACCAAAGTTGGGATAATCCAGTTCTCATAAACTGCCCCATCCATGTGTGTTAGCTCTCTTTACTTTGTGTTATCAAATGCAGCACTCTTGGTGCTTATAAATGCATTTCCAAAAAATATCTTTATCTGCCATTTTAAAAGAAATAAGAATAATTCTATGAACTGCTCTGTCTGACTATTCATTGGTTAATATAAATGTGAATCCTAAACTTCTTGGGTTTTAGTGTATTTTTCTCAGATTTTTTTTTTTTTTTATTTTATTTTTGGTGCTTAGCGCTGAGAAAACTATTTTTCATTTCACTTCCAACCATGTGTTTTCATGGAAACAAACCATCTAGAACACATTGTATTTCTATGAAAACACAAGCTTATTAAATGTCAAACAGTTTATGTTTTCCTGGCAGTCATCTTGAAATTGGCACATTCACTCTGTCAGTGTTTTATGATGTAAGCTCAAAACTGTCAGATTGTCAATGTTCAGACATTAAAAGGTCTGAAGTCTCACACATGGAGGAGGAGGAATTAAGCTCTTGTCAATTAGCAGGTGGTGATAATTTAGGCATGTTTGTTTGAGGTTGGTATTAAGTTAATAGAAACTCTCTGGTCTGAGTATCCTCAAATATTTAAGCTGATAAAGAGGTGGCGTCAATGTCGGAGTCATTTGTGCTTACTAAGGGCTGACTATAAATATCAGGGTTGCTGGTGGAGCTTCAAGTGTCTCTGCACATTTAACTTTATCACTCAGCTCGTGCATTGCAGAAATTGCTTTAAAAAGCAAGGAAGCTGGAGAAACTGCTCTGCATGCCTGAGCATCCCCCGTGCTGCTGGAGCTGAGGGACCTCAAGGACTGTGTAGCAAAGGGTTTGGGCATTGCTTAACCAGTTTGGAATTACATCTGCTGGTTCATGGGTCACATGGCTGAAAAACTGCTTCCAAAGCAGACTGGCTGCTGGAAGAGAGAGCAGAGCCCAGTGGGTAAGTCTATAGCAAAGGAGTCCTGTGTCAGTAAGGCAGGGCATGTTGAATTGAGCTGGAGTTTATCAGTGGGTGATCCTTGTTCTATGGAAACTGCATTCACATCCCAGTCTGTCATTGCTCTATTGACAGCTGTGGTGGGCATCAGCCTGTTAAATAAAAGATTAAGGAAGTATGTGATGCATCTGGAGCAAAGACAATGCACAGGTCATAGTAAAGAGAATTTTATCTTCACTGACTAAGACAGGAAGTACTTGTACAAGAAAATCCCTTTTAGCCCTCTAGCCCCCATCATTTTTATGCTTTAAACAACACCCACAGCACTATTGCCCTACTAATCTTGACACTTCCGGTATATATGTGTAAAAGGCACCAAAATTAATTTTGCTTCTATCATGTTATGCTATATTATATAGTATAAACTGATGTTGATTTTATGGTTCAATTCAATGTGACTGTTTAGACATAACCTACATACAAACATTTTCAAGATTAATTGCAGGTATGAGTTCAGTTGCACATCTTTCCACATTATGCAAATAATTAGGAAGAAAAATGCTATTTAGTTTATTTAGGGAAAACGTACACATTTTTACATGCATGTTTCAGCTATAATTCCTCTTCGTATTATTGTGTAAAAGCCTTCAATACATTTCTTTACCATGAATTTTAAATTTCACAGTGGAATTAATTAAATGATTTGATTTGTTTTGCATCCTTATGGATGGGGTTTAAATCCAGTTTTCACATCATACAGGAAATATCTTTCTGTATTCTTTTGACTCTGCTTCGTGGTTGTCCGTTCTGTGCAGCAAAACCAAAGAATGCTGGAAAAAGTTGTAGCTTTAAAGCAGCACAGATCCTCTAAGGTCCTTACACACAGTTTTTCTAGCACCTGCTTGTATTTCAGATTCTGTCTAAGGGTTATTTGTCCAAGCTTGTGGAGTCTCAAGGGAGCAGTGAAAAAACCCATTTCTTAGTCAAACCTTCACAACTCCTGGGATATCTCTGTAAGACCACGGCTCTTCCTTTCATGGATCAAATTGCAGAACTTGATTCTTCCATGAGCATCACTCTCACGTAACTTTCTCAGTTCTGTCCTTACACAGATCTCTTGGCAGCTCAAACTGTAGTTAATGACAGACATTCACCTGGTGACAAGTTCAATGACTCGTGAAATCCCAGCCCTGAGGACACGTGCTGGTTATTTATTGTTGCACACAAACACAAAGCAGACAGTAAATTCATCACGTTACCATTTAGGTGACTGAAATGGGTGTTTGATTGCCTGAAAGAGGTAGTGAGTGTTTATAGAGATTTGCATAGCAGCCATTCTTCATTTCATCTTACTGCTAGACACAAGTGGATATGAGAGCCTGGTTTTCATTCAGCTGCAATAGCCAATATATTTTTAAGTGTTGACCTATGTGTGCAACCTACTGTCATAGATATTACACCATGTATCAGAACACAGGTGTGTTGCTATGAGGCCATCATTTAATTTTAAAGGAAGGATGAAAACTATTTCAGCCATGATGTCATAAACTTTGTCCTGCTAATACTCTATATTTGTACTGTGATTTTTCTAAATCCATGTAGTAGAAGAATAATTTTCTGTTTTTTCCCCGGAATCTGTGTTCTTTCTTATATTAACAGTGTTACAGAAGGAAATTATAAGTTTTTAGTCTTAGCCACGAGCCAGAGGGAGATTTACTGCACATGTATCAATATCTGTTTTTACTAATGTTGGTACACTCTGTGCACATATCTCAGTACATGTTTACAATTTATTCACATCTGAACTTGGGATAGACTGAGTCTCCAGCCTGGAATACTAAAGGCACATCTGCTTTAGTCATACAAATGAAAGGGAATGGATCGAATGCTGCACGGCACTTGCCAGAGGATCTGATATAACCACACTGCTTTTTTTTGTTGACTTTAGAGTAGGTCTGGTCACATGAAGCTTCTTGCAGTGAATTCCATATTGTCAAGGAGTGCATCTTTCAGTCTAGTTTTATCAGAAAGGGATCTTGTTCACATGCTCTCAGGCCACCCTATGATGCCAACCAAAACCTAGGGAAGTGATGGGGACAGCTGCTCCAAAAGCACACTCCTGATCTGAACTGAAACATTCCTGGAGACACTGACTAAAAAGCTACAAGTGCAATTTCTGAGTGAAACTCAGAATTTCCTAGCAAAGTAGTGTTTGCTGTACCAACTCTGCTGAAATACCTGTGACAAATCTCCTTGCTTTATGTCCTCTCCGTGGTCCTATGGCTGCTGCCCATTTCATTCACATCCAGGAACAGCTGACTCCTGACTTCTCTGCAGCTCCAGAGGCAATCCCTATGTGCTTATGCATTGTAAAAGGAACAGGTGAAAGGACATGTTGTTCTGTAATTCCTTTGTCACACTGTATAAAGACTGCTGAAGGTTAATCACATTATACTTTTAGCATTGCCCTTGTTCACAATTTACTGGTGGTTGGAGAATGTGCTTCATATTATTCTTCAGTTTGTAAAGTCAGATTGATATTCCAGGTTTTTTCTATTTTCTAGTGGTGTATCATATCCAATATAAGAACTTAAAGTTCATTTCACTATTTAAAGAAGTGCTGGAGTTCAGTATCAATTATTGATGACGATTATTACTATATAAGTTACCACATAGAGAGAAAACGTTTAGTGGGAGAGAGGGAAGAGAGGTTGTTGTGTCTCCTGCACATCATGAAAATGATCAGTGAAATGCAGCTTTTTATGTTTTTCTGTATTATTCTTGACTGGATTTCAGGCCTAATGCTCATTATGGCCTATCATGCTTCCATTAGTCAAAGCAATGGAGATACATGGAGAAAAGAAAACAAGGAGGTGCTGCATAAAGAAAAGTTTTCCACACAGAACTCAATTCTCTTGCAGGTATACACGTGTGACCTTTTTCTTGTCATTATCTATGCACATATAGCCTCTGATTCAGAGATTTTTTTTGGCAGTTTAATGTACTGCAGTAAAGCTTTTGCTGCCTTTGCTTACTCACTCGAAATTAGCCCTAGTAAATACTAACTTGGTGTGATTTGTACACTGCTGACAATGTGTTGCTTGGCTGAGTAACTTGTAAAGAAAAAAAAAAAAAAAAAAAAGACTGCAGTAATTAGCTCCTACAAGAAAACATTTTCTTTCATATTTGAATATATGGATTGTCATTTGCTGCCAGGCTCTGCATAAGTGTGTCAGTAGTTCCTCGCAGTTGTCTCTTTGGTACTTTGAACAACTCAGCAAACTCTAGTGCCTTCATCCATTTATATGTTGATGGGGAGGTAAAAACACGTGTTTCCACTCATTTACTTTTTTTATAGTGTTGGATAGGAATGGGGCTCTGTGTTCTAGCAGGATGTGTTTTCCTCCAAGTCACTGTTTTTGTTCTGTGTCAGCACTAGTTGATTCTCTGATGTCAGTCAGCTTTGTTTCTTCACCTCAAAAGTATCTAACAGTATTAGGGATTGGTTACGTATGTTTAGGTCATCATACCTTTGGTGGGTTTTTTGAATGTTGAATGTAAACATTGCTGTACTTCTTGGTTGTTACTTTACTAGTTCTGTTTGTTGCCAGTGGTCTCTCCTTTTCCTCTAAGTCTTCATTTTCAATGGAAAGGGGAAGTCCAAGCAGAATTGTTCCTGTGAATTTCAATACATTGTATTTATCTAGGTTTCATCTAGTTTTTCCATGCTCTTTTGCAGACATGCTGTTATTAATGTGAATGAGAGGGAGTCATGGACAATGGCCCATGTGTAAATGTGTTTTTCTTTCTTCAAATTTGTATTTTTAATATTATATTTCTTTTTTTATTTTCAAAAATACATTTAAAAAAATTTAAAGTTTTACAACACCCTTACAATGGAAATGTCATGATCTGGCTGGGAAGGCACTAACAATGAGAATTTTGGTTTTCAGTCCTTCACTTACATAAGCCAGTATGAGAGACCTTTAATTTACGTTGCTGGCATAGAGATATAGCCACAAGAACTGCTCTGTAATATCCTTTTGAACAGTATTTTTCATCCAACTATAATGAAAGGTGTCTGTTTTATGTTGCTGCCCATTCATCATTCCTTGGACACCTGCTGCCTCAGTCAGTTACTTCTTAAATCTGAGTTAACCTTCGAATGTAATCCTGCTCTCCTTTCTTCCTTGCTTAAACCTATTATTCCATAAACCAAGCTGTCCAACATGAGTCCAGTCACCTGTGAGCACACGGTGTAGGGGTTTAACATCTATGCTTGTGCGTGCTGTTCCTTGGAGCAGTGGATTTTCACCACATCTTTATGAACAGAAGAGCATCTGAACTATTCATTATGTGCTCAAGGGTTTGCTTTATGCTTTTCCTCCGTGGCTTAGGACTGCACATTGTTCTCTAATTCATTCTGCAGTCAAGAATGGAACAATTAGCCACAAACTCTCAAGCCCTGGCAGATGATTAATCAAAAGAAAAATTAACTTTGGCTGATAATGCTACTCTATGAATTATGAGCTGGCTGTAAGCCAGGGAATACTCCTATTGTCCCCCGTACAGACAGCCCATCCTTCCTTGACTCAAGTGCACCAGAACTAGTGAAATTTTTCATCTAATAGAATTTTAACCATTATTTTCTTGAGCTTTTTAACTCCTCAGTGCAGTGTTTCTGAATCTCTTTTAGCCAGCTACCATGAAATCTTCAGGTGAAAAAAAAAATCAGAATTTCTTTGTATTTCAGCATAATTGGGCACTTGAAGGGAGAGGTAAAATAAAGTTTAAGGCATTTAGGTAAACAGCTGCATTGCAAAATCTTATAATTACAAAGCTTTTAATTAAAAATGCTAGCCACAAAAAATCCTTGTGTAGGTCTCTGGCAGTGATTGAGGATCATTTTTCATCTGTGCTTTGGTACTGACAGGACCAAGTTTCTGTGAAGGTTATATTTGTTATTTTTACTGTTTGTAGTCTTTTTTTTTTAATATTTTCATAGGCCCTACCTTGGTTCCCCCGTTGGCAGACTGAGTAATAATTGGGCAATGGGGTATTTTTGGTTGTGGAGTATTAGTAATTCCAAAAGAACTTGAATGACATTAATTATGTGCTGCAAATGTATTTATTTCTGGGGAAAGGAATCTCAGCTTTGCTTACTAAATGCAGCATGGTTTGCTTACTAATAAGTATTATAAGCCACTCCTCTGAACTTGGATTTGTCAGCTCAGATCTCTGCAAGTCTTTCTGAATGACAGTGCAAATCTGTGGCTCTGCTTGGAAACAAGTGTGATTTCCACAGTGAGGCCAGGATAGAAATTTTTTTCCCCTGAAAAATGCTGTGATCAAACCCATGCTACATCAAACCTGGTTTTGCTCTGAGGAGGAGCATTGCTGTGTCTGCTTCTCAGAATTACTTATCTGTACTGGCACACATATGCAATTGTTTTTCATCCATCAGCAAAAGGATTTCTAGAAAAGTGCTCTACCCACAGCACAGGTGTGACAAGCAGAGGCATTACACGAGAGCAAGATGCTGGGGCTGCCCTGTGTGCTTTTCAGCTCTTTACTGGATAATTGTTGATTCTAAGATTGTGCTTTTCAAATTAAATCTGAAAAAAAAATAAAAATCGACATTATTAGCAAATGGAAAAATAATCACGACAGAGTGGCTCTCTGGGGCACTAATAATTAAAGTTGTTGCCACGCAGTGATCTGAAATTTTCATTAATATTTTATTCCATTCCTGATCAGCACATGGTGTTTGGCCCATTTCAGGACTGATTTGGTGGGCTTCCAATACAGGAGCCATGGCTTAGTTAAGTATTTATTGTGAATAAGTTTGTGTAGGACCCAATTAGTGTTTAAAATTACTTTTCCACTCACGCTTCACATTAACAATTCCAAGGATTAATTTAAATTTATTGTCTCCCCCCCCAAAAAAAAAAGTCAAATTAAGTCTAAATGAAAAATAATTTTGTAGTTACTTGATCAGTCTGAGATTCAGGTTGGCTGCTGTTATCTGTAGCTAAGCAAGGGTAAGTGACGATGGGGTTTTCCAAGTATATAACATTTCATGCACGTTTCTCAGCACAAAAACAAATCCCATTTAAAAAATAAAAAGGTCAGTAACCACTGTCTCGAGAGGGACATACCAGCCAGTAAGGATCAGTCTGTCTTTTGGGAGCATGTTGGTTGCACAAATTATCTGAGAAATGACAAATGCCTGGTTTTGAGCAGAATCTGTCCATCTATGCAATCATACCCTCATTTCTGTCGGAGCCAAGTACTGCAGAGATTTTCTTATCTCAGAATCTGAACAAGGCAGAGAAACACTCTCATGTATAGAAGAAGAACCAAGACATGCAGAAGCTGATGTGATACAAATCCTTGTCCAGCTCCCAGCTGTGGTACTGTGTGAATGTGCCTCAGTCCAATCAGCCCTGCCCAGCAATTCTGTCTGCTTAATTTTTTTGCTGTTGTAGTTTGGGGATTGTTTTCTAAACTGCCCCAGAAACTGTCCTACAAGCAGAAACTGAGGGTTGTGTGCTGCTGATCTGAGGGTGGCCACTAATCCATGGCCTCCAACCTGACCTGTAGCTACTGCTTGAGCACTTGCTGTCCCACTGTGGCATATGAGCTTTTCCTTCTTCAAGGTTAAGCTGACAGGGCCAAGTGAACTCTCTCAGCTGCTGGTGGAAGCAGTTTCCCCCTTTCTTGAAACTACTGGTCCCACGCTGTTGAGTGGGCTTGCTAAACTGGGGTTCAGCCAGCCCTGTGTGTCCAGAACTGCACCTCCCCTATGTCCTGGCTGTGGACAGCCTTTTATGCTCTGTATTCCTCCCCTGAGAAATGGCTTTTCAATTGTTTCACAGACCCACTGGCTTCTCCTTGTTTCCCAAGTATGCTCCTTATTTTTCTTTTTTTTGCTGCTGGCAACATCTGCAAATAGGGAAACTTTTGGCACTGTCAGCTAATTGAAATTTCTGTGGGACGAAGTAGCCCCTGCTGACACTTACAGTTTAACTGCATTGCTTTCTATTAGCAACTTTTTATTGTGTAGATATCCAGGCTCCAACAAATGTACTGCTTTCAGAGAGAGCTTTAATTCCAACTGCTTCAGTAGAGAATAAGTAATGTCGATTGATACTGCTGTTAAACATTTTTTATTGTGTTAATGCTACAAATTTCCAGTCAGAAAATGCTTTTCTACTGTATTGCTCACATTTTTCAAATCTGTTTCTCTCTCCTTTACTACAGAACTTAATCAGATACTTCATAAATATAATCCTCTGCCCGTCCTCCTATCATGAAATCCGGTCTTGTCCTTACTAATAGCTGCTTCATGAAACACAAAAATTGCTTTGGAAAGGTTCTCTTCCCTTTCTTCAATAGAGAGGCTTTTACATTATCGTTTATATGGAAGTGTGTATATATATATATATATATAGTTATTTATCACTGAGAAAAATATTTTCCATGCAGAAGGCCAGGCTCTGCCAATGTCAAAGGAAGCACTCTGGTATTTAGGAAGGAATCTTGAGGGAAATCTATGGTTAGATGACGAAAAAAACAAGTATCTGAAACATTCACTGCTGCAAAGGAGACTTTAGTCAAGTTGTTGAAGATTTTCTGAATTGGGATTGTCAGTGGTAGGTTATGGTGGGCCATTATGATTCACCACCACAACTAGTGGCGATCTGCACTTATACTAAAGAGGAGACTACTCAAGGAATACTGAAGTATAACAATTGCAGTATTCTTGGCCAAGATTGTATCATGGGTTGAGAAAGTTTGTATTATAACAAAGAAAAAGTAGCATGGGTAACAATAACAGCTACCTGACAACAGTGTAAGGTTAGTTTGTTCCAGTAACCAGATTAATAATCCTCCAGTGGCCTCACCTCTGCTGGTAAACACTGTGCTGCCATAGCTTTACTGATTCTTGAAATCATGTTACCTGAATGCATGAGAACATGTGCTAAAGTTTGAGTCAAACAGATCTGAAAATTGATTTACCATTTGATACCTGACCTGACTTTCTGACTAAAGAACACACAGAGTGGCCATACTGTACTTATCCATCTGCAAAAGAGAGCTGACAGAATAGAGCCTCTGAAATCAGCAAGTGTCCCATCAAAACCTGCTTTGGTAATGCAAAATTTTTAGAGTAAAAATAAAGGATAACTCCTTCTTTAAATACAGGCTTTCTTTATGCACCACCAAGTGACAAAATAGGCCTTATTGTTTTTTCATTTCTATTTTTTTCAAACCTCCAGCAGTCACCTTTAAGAATCTGACCCTTATTCTTTGTGCTAGGGAGATAATTACTCACTCTCAATTGCTATCCCTAGGACCAGTTAATGAATGCTACATAATAAACAGAAGTAGGGCAGCTGGATGAGAACAATGCACAGGTGGGTAAGAAGGCTTCATTTGGTGAGAAGATAATGCACATGAGAACTTGTGGTTTGTCTAAATGCCACCCTTGCCTCCTCTTCAGATTGCTCCTGCATTGTTACTGCTCTTCCCCAATCAGTTTTTCTACTTGTTAAGTGACAAGAGGAAGATGGTTACAAAGGGAGGAGAGGTTTTCTCGGTGGAGATTCAAGCAGAAGAGGATCTCCCCTCTCTCTCTCAGGCCCATCCTAAACATATTTACTTTCTCATGTGCTACTGTGCACCTTCCCAAAAGAGACTAATTCTGCAGGCAGAATAACCACTGCTTTGCAGTGTCTGGTTTTATTACCTCTCTGCAAGACTTTTCCCTTTCTTCCTTAACGAAACTGTGTCAAATCCAAGTTTGGAGGAGAAGACAGGACTGATTCTTGATATATCAGTTTATATGATCCTCACAAATATCCTGGCCCTACCACTGCTGACCTTGCCATCTGTACTGGAGAGTTGCACTTTGTAGCCAAATTTTACTTTGTAGCTCAGTAATGTGAATCTGTTCCAGTGAAGTTTAATGGTCCATACGCACAAAAAGGCAGGTAGCACTGCTGTCCATCAGAAGAAGATCAATGTATAATACAGATAAGAATTTCCTGTGCCTGGCAGCCTCTCCATAACTGCAATTTGAGTCTCAGTGCATCTGTATTTTTGAGGCAGTGCTAGATCCTGCTGAGACTGGTGTTGTGTATAGTCATAGCAGTAGAGGTAAATGACTTGGTGACAGGAATTATTGAGGATGAACAAAAAGCCAGGCAATACATTCTTCCTGTTCCGTGTTTTTGTTAACCTGGCTATCTCGCACAGAAAGAAAATGGGATCTGAAGGCCTCTGACTTGTTAACCAAAGAATTAATTGCTTAGGAGCTGCAAAATTTAGTTTAGCAGTGTGGTTTCTGATATTCCGAGCATGACTTAACTTTTTATAATGTTTGAACTGGAACCAAAATTAATTGAGGTTGAATTTCAGGAGCTGAACTCCACTAAATTCCATGATGATCTGAGTGTGTCTTCCTGAGACTGTTTTGAAAATTTCCACCTAAACCTGTCAAAGGCATGTTTAATACTCAAAATGGCAGAAACCATAGCCAGAACAGCTTCCAGCTAGATATGTGGTAGGAACATTATGCACACCATTTGCTAATGCAGGCACGTACAGGCCAGCAATAGTTCCAGCATCTCTGCCAGAAAGCTAATGAGAACATATTTGGCCATAAACTTGCCTCTGACTTGGGCAAGGGCATATCTAATTCCAGTCATCTCATGTCCACTAGCTGTAAAATGGAAGTATCAAAGCAACAGTGCCAGAATAAATTGAGATTTCTTAAGAGTTTGTAATGAGACACTGAGACATAATTGAAGAAACCTGCCATGGGCTGTGTTTGCATAGGCGGGTGTATATTTTTCTTGAGTAAACAGGCTGGTTATGTGTGCCAAGAACTCGCCACATGTGTGATAGACCAGTGATGAAACTGCTCTGTATGTTTGATTCAGAGAAAGTTTAGAGGGAAAAACTTAATGCAAAGTGCTATCTTCTCTGTAATAGTCCAGGGAAGTGTGGAGAAGTGGTGTGACATCCAAACCCTCAAAATACAGTGAATCTGCCAAAGGCTGCACCTCCACAGTGCTGGTAGCCCTTGTTCATCCAAAACTAGAAGCCTTTTTTCTTGCATATCATCCTTTAGAATAGGAGTTAACTTTATCTTGGAAAAGCAGGCATCTTCCCTGGCACTCTCCTGAGTTATGAACTATCAGACCTTGTCCCATGAAGATAGGGAGCCAAATCAAGAGGTGTTACCCAGGAACTCTCTGAATGGGCAAAATTTGCTCTCCTTCTTTTGAGCTCTAACCCCCTTCCTTCCTAGGCCCTCTGCTTGATATATTTAAAGATGATCTTTAGAACCTGTGTTTCAAATCTCCACCAGAAGTCAGCATTGCCAGATTAAATGTTTCAGGATATAGAACCGCTTTGCAAAAATCCAAGTACAGTCTGCAGTGATGATCAGCTATTAAAGGCCTCCTCACAGGAAGCCTGGTCTCCTGTGGAGCACATTATCCAGGCCTGTGCTACCTGGGAGACAAGAGGCACTTGGAAATTCATAGATGGTTGGAGTTTCCCAGCAGAAATGTAGGTATCTTAAGTTGCCATAGCTCCTCCGAGGCTGCTGCTAAAGCAAAGAGGAGAGAATGGCTGTTGCCCTTTGCCAGGAAGAAACCATGATCTCCCGCAGTTTAACAGCTGCACAAAGGACAAAGCAGAAGTTTTGGACCCTTAAAGGCCAGTATTTCTGGGAAGCTGACAGGCAGCCCAAAGTAATATTGTCCCATCAGACTGGTTACAATACTGTAGCACCTGGAAGTGTTTGCTTTCATTCTTTATCCAGTATGCCCAGAAGATGCTTTCTGTAAGTTTTATTGCTGTGTGTCCCCTGCCTGACACTACAGATAAGAAAGGAGACTTTTTCATAAAACCACCAGATCGTAATGACTAGTTCTTTAGAACAGTTACTTTTAGACAGATGTAGATGTTATGACTGAGACAATTGGAATGTAGAACTACCCAACTTCCTGCAGAAGCAACCTTGTAATTCCCTTATTCTCCCTGCTGTATTGCTTATTGGTTTTCTTGGTGAATGATAAAGTCATTAACAGCTTAGAGAAGAAACCCTTCAGATCAACCCTATTTTTTTCATTTGCTACATACTCACATCTCTGGAATGATTTCCATCAGTTGCTGGAAGACCAAGTAGAGTTTTGGTAAGCGAAAGGTGGAACTAGAGATGTACCAGAGAAACATGCTCTCTTCTGATGTGCCAGTCTCCCAGTCAGCTAAAACCATGGAGTGTGTTTAAGTTATCTACTTTTTGAATTAAACTAGGGGTAATGGTATCATTCTGCTGACTTCGGGCAGCAGACCTAGTATAATTCTATTCAGATGCAATGGGGTTTGCAAAGTTGTAATTTTCGCCTGTCTTTGGTTGACCCTCAGCTGGACTTGGTTACTGATGTGCAAGTGCACCTGTATGTGCCTCACCTGTTTTGTCTGTCACTGAAATGGTCAAACCATCTGCCATATGTAACAATCATGGGCTTCTCAAACTCAGTGTGTCACAGCATCTTTGACTGTTTTCATGTTCCAGCTGAAACTTTGCTGACAAGTGAGCTAGAGGTAGTTGTATTATATATATATGTAAGTATGTTTGGAGCTTGCCTGTATATTCATCCATGACATTGGCTTTTAAGGTCTGCATGGACCTAGGTTGTTAGAGGTTACAAGCTTTGGATTTGTAGGAATTGTTATTACGTTCTTATCTTCCATTGGTGTTTGATTTATATCCACAAGAGTCATTCCCAGAAGTACTTTAACTAGACTTCTTTCCCAGATTTTTAATTTAATTGATGATTGTTTACATGAGAGTCCTTGCCAAAGTGAGATGATTTGGCAGTCCTCTGGAATGTAAAGGTTAAGTACATTGATTTCATCTTTTCCCAAATGTGCTGTTCTTTTTGTGAAAAAGCACCATCGGTTTTATTCTTGTGTTTGAATATTTGTCTACATGGCTTTAATTGAATTTCATCTCTATTGTACAGCAAGTGGGAGATGGTAGTTTCATACAGTTCTTCCTTTCTGTAATATAGATTTTTGAACTTGGTTTGTTAATGAATCCTGAATTTCCCTGAGTAGTGATTCTTCAGAGCTTTCAATGTGATAAATACTGGAAATAGGGAGAATCTGTCCTGCCATTATGTGCTCAGTTATTAGGAGTTATTTGTAGTGATTGAAGGATCTTAAACCTTTGTCTTCATGTGACCAGTACCATCCTTAGCTTACAAATAAGCATGTCTGAACTGTTGGCTTACAAACAGTATCTATAAACCAAGGCAAAAGCTTCTACCAGTCTCAGCTTTCAAATTGTGCATTTTTGAAGCAATGTGAATCCAAAGCCAGAAATGCTAACTTCGTTTTCAGAAATCAAATACGTGAATTTTTTCCCACTTGTTTTTGGGGGTTTTGATGTGTATTTTATGACTAAGCTGTTTGTGGCCACTTGGGAATGGAACGGCAATTGGAACACCATGGCTGAAGTGTTCTTTCATCTGTTTCAGTGTGGATGGACCTTGGTCAGAACAGCAGGTCTGACCTGCAGGTCCCTGAGCTGCTGAATAGATTGCTGAGGATCCAAATGTCACAGCTCCTGCTGAACTGTGTGCTTGTCCTGCCAATAGACTGGAGCCAAGTATACCCAAAATTAAACTGGTGTTGTGAATCTATCCTTTTTCTGGTGACATCTTTTAATGGAATTGGTTTTTCACCTCTTTTAAATCCATCAACAGTTTTTCTCAGTGATCCTTTTCAAAGAGCAGAGGAATGTCAGCTGTATTCTAGTTCTGCATAGTGATTTATCTCCCTTGTGTCCATTCTGCTGGTCTTAGTTGGAAAGAAGATGATAATGAAGCAGGTGCCTATCCCTGGGCTTCTAATTGTACATCTGCAGAATCAGATCCCAATCTGATGGTTCAGAGGCAAAATAACTCCTGCTGTGAAGTGCAATTATGAAGATAAATCAGGATTGAACATGATCCTTGTAAAGTTAAATTAAAAATACCTTCTTCTATTTCTTCTCCTAGTAAAATGCTTCTTTCTGATATACCTACCCAACACAGGGACTCAGTGTTAACAAATGAGGCTTCTTTGTAGATATTTCTCATTCCTTCTTATCGTGTCAAAGTTGGCAATAGATTTCCTGTTATTTTGTTTTTCTTCTTCCCTCATTCCTGCAGGACTCAGTCTTAACTCAAGAATTTCTTTTGATCCATATAGATCTTTAAGAAATTAATTTCAAATATTTGATGTTCCAAATACTTTGTGACTCCCAGGAATATATTACTGTTAGTAACAAAGCCAAAACCCAGCAGCTGAAGGAATTTATGCCCGTTATGGAAAATCTATCATGCTTTCTTTGGTATGGCAATACCAAAAGTCTGCTGGCATACCCATCTAAAGTACTTCCAACCATATAAAGGGAATGCCTTTTAGGAATTGGATAAAAACACAGACATAATATTTTCCATCAATTAGACATTGAGAAATCCCAGACATACAGTACTGCAAGTGAAATTAGATGCCTTGGGAAACCTATTCCAAATGGAAATCTAATATGTGGAATCCTGACTCACTCACCACTCCCTCAGTTTTTTTACCCTCCCAAAAATATATTTGGATACACTAGTAATGTAAATATAGCAGCATTACACCCAGTAAATATGCACAGAATGGATCATGAGAGCTGTACTAAATGCAGCCATAGACAAACTACGAACTTGCCTATAGGTATTTTAAAAAACTGCCAATAATGGAGATTCACCCATTTTTCCGTGTTATTGCAGATGTGCTGTACTACTATTTGTGGAATCATTTCAGCAAACTGTATTATTTATAAATGGGACATGAAGGAGTTTATGGTGAGCCTTCTGTCACAGTAGTTTGGCATATGGGATTTATAAATAGGGCTGGGTAATTATTGATGTGTTTGGCACTGGTCATTTCTGACCCAAAGAGAAAGCACAAAAGATAAATACATGAAGGTCTCTTTTTTGTGTGTTGAAATATATTTCATGTTTCACTCCCTGCTTACGCTGCAAGCTGAATGGAATACTTTTTTTTTACATAATTCTTTAAATGCTCTCACAGCATGGCTCTTTTCAAAGCAGTTTTCCCCGAAGTGTTTTGGGCAGTTCTTTGTTAGAGTTGTTAAACTAGCACATAATTATCAGTGCTGTTTGCCAAATGTCTTTGGGAGCCTCCCTCCAGAATGCCTAGGTGAGGAACTGAGCATCCAAAGTTTAGTCCTGTGGTGCAGCTTGTTTCAGGTGCAATCTCAAATAACTGCTTCTGAGGGCACAATGGAGCCTTCTGCAAATCATGTGCAAGAGGAAGTGGTTTCTGAACTACATGGACAGAGTGCAGGCCTGCTTTGCAGAAACACCAGGTACAAAACAGCCTCCAAAAGGTACCCTTGACTTTTTCCTGGCCTAGTGAAGGTGGGAAAGAATTACTAATGTAACCGAAGGAATTACCCTCTTTAACAACTCCAAGTGCAAGACTTTCATGTTCCTAATTTTCACATCTAATTGGCTTAATTTAAAAGTAGTTCTGAATATTTTTTTTTTACTTTTTAAGCACAATCTGTGCACAATCTGTGGTCTAGTTACATCCAGTTCTGCCTCTTCTTTGACTTTTTTCAATGATAACTGCTTTCTTCATTTGAATTTAGTTGGCAGCTCTATTGATTGATGTTCTTGGTACAATAAAATCCAGCTGTCTTCACTTAAGAGTATTGTAATGCAGGACAAACACTTTAGTCTGTGTCATCCACATAAACAGTCTGTAGTTCTAAAGCTACAGAAATTCATCAAGAAAATTGCAGTCCGTGCTTCTTTTTTACTATGCTTACAATGTGAACAAAAGATGGGTCTTTTTGCCTCAATCATTGCAATAAGCTCGAGGGGGTGATATGCCAGCTAATGCTTTAATGAAATATACATCAATGTTGCCAAATAAACAGCTTATGAGCTGTATGCATATTAGTATTTTGGGAAATGTTTCTACTGGTATATTAGATAATAGGTGCAATTCGAAGACAGAACATGTAGTTCTGTTCCTCTCCACTCCCAGTGCATCCTTTGGGTGTGGGCATATAATATGGAAATGTGCAGCTCAGCACATTTTCAGTTCACCTGGTTAAAAAGCAGTTGCAAAGCAGCACAGATTTTCTTTTGCTTTCCATCTCATTCTGGTGTCCAAACCCACTAGATTGTTTTTCTTCAGTGGGCTCTTTTTTCCTTCTCTGTCTTCATAAAAATGCTTTTTTTAACCCTGTACTTATGGGTAGTGCACCTTTGTACCCTTGTAACTACTGAGCCTTTTGCATGAAGCTGTTTTTCCAGATACAGGAATAAAGGAAATTAAGACCTTCCAGGTGTGTGCACGGAAACACATTTCGGATATATTTCAGTTTTGTTGGTTGACTGCTTACTTAGTGAGAGCCCATTTATCCATATTCTGATGGATTTGAAATATTACGCAGTATATGGGAGTTTAATCTGTACATTTTGGTTTCTCAGAGGTGAAAGGCTCTTGCTTTCTGATTATTTCCCCAGCTTGCACCAGGTCTGTACCGCTTCACAGCAGAGTTTCTACTTTCCACATCCAATAGCGGATCCAGATAATTCCTATGTGGACTTGATCTTTTTTAGTCTCTATAATGTTGTTCCCAGCCCTTCTCTATAGAGAGGTCAGATGGGCAAATGGCCAGTAAAGCTTAAAATGGCCTATGATCAGTGAAAAAAAAAATCTAAATGGTCTTTTTAAAAATCTGCGATAATGAAATATTCTCAAGCCAGGGAAATGCACACAGAGGAGGACTGCAACAGCTTGCTCTTTATCACTAAAAACTGCAAGCTTTAACACTGCTTTTGTTGAACAAAGATTTTTTATCTTCCTATCCAATCACCCCCTACCACTAGGCTTTAAAATCCTTGTTTCCCTGGTCAGAAAGCTGGTTCAGATGCCATACCTGTGGTTTTCCTCATATTCTGGATCTTTTCATAGAACCTGGTTTCCATAGTAAAATGCTTTTCAAAAGACCTATGGTTCAATAAAAGTACTCTGTAGTTCTTCATTTTATAAAAGAGTGCTCTCATTAACTCACTGTTGAGTAACTCTTACAACCTCGGGTCTATTTGAATTCTATTCCCAATGTTCTGTTGCAGGCCATCTGACACCTCATGAAACACATTATAATCTCCATTGCTGAGTTTCTGATCTCAAGTCTTAGTCCTTAAACTATTTTATCATACTTATATTTGAATGAAATATGCTGAAACAGCAAATGAAGATCCATGTTTAGCCATGCAGTCTAAAGATCAGCAGAAAGGATTGGGCAGTATCTACTGTTCAAAAAAATGTTGGTTTCCAAATCTTCTAGAATGATGTGAAATGAAGCTTTTGCACTTTTTATGTTGTCTCTTTGAATTTTGAAAAGCTTCCTGTGTTGTCAGGACACCACTACATTTGTTCTGAGAAGTAGAGACGGGAAGGTGTGTGCATGACAGTGATTTAGGGAGACTTTCATTCTTGCCTAACCTAAACAGGAACCGTTAGACAGAGAGCATAGGATTGGTTTCACAGATATGAAGGAAAACTCCCCTAATCCAGTAATTCTGGATACAGTAACTCAGTGAGAGACCAGAAGAAATAAGGCAGTCATTGACAATCCTGTCTTTCTTTTGTGCATGTGCCTTTGAGTAGTGATTTTGAACATCACTTTCCTGCAAACCCCTGGCTACAAATGCAGCCCTCAGAGGAATGCAGCTGACATTCACAAGCAGGAGTGCTGTGCAGACAGTATGGAATCTCCTCCTGCAGCACAGATGTGCAGCATTGCCTAATGCTAAGGGAGGAACTACAGCACATCATCCCCACTAGTCGCCTTCAGCAAAGCCCAGAATTTCCATAAAGGAATAACAATATTCATGTTAATAGTGATTTGTCTCAGTGATAAGGGGAAAAAATAATAACCTGGAAGTAAACTAATAATATCATTTAAAGAGGCAAGATACTGCTTTCAAAAGTGACCTAGCTGTGTTTGGCTTGGGCTTTGATAATAGTGCTGTGAGCACCAGGATACTGCAGTGTCGCTGTATCCCTGACCCCCACTCTCCCAAACTGTCTGTATGCCATCAGTGTTTAGCATGCTGCCTTTGCCAGTCCTTTCCTATTGATTATCTTCATCCGCTGGGAAAACAATTGGGCCTATCTCTAGTGAGGTTTTTTCACCTCGCTTAGCAGAGTGAGAAGTGTGCAGGCATTCTGCTCCTCCTGCTACCAGTGTCTTTTGAGTTTGCTTTTATGTCTTTGCTGGATTTTGGATTGCATCAGTAATCTGTCACATCTGCAGCAACAAGCATATGAAATATGGCAGAACTTTATTTCACAGTTTTGGATGATTTTATCCTACTCAGTATCCTGGTACATGAAATAATTACAAATTAAGACGCTACCATACTGTTGGTTGGACCAACAGATGCCAAGCTGGGGCTTCCTTAGGTTGCCTTTCTATTTTTATCAGAAAATCAAAATGAAAAGCAGCTAGATGGCTGGGGAGATAGGGAAATATAACTTGAATCAGTAATGCAAGTAGTGAAAACAAGTATTCAAGCCTTTAAAGAAGAAATATCTGTAACAAACTACCTGAAAATTTTCACATAACATACCTACAAACATGGTGATTTTTGCCCTTGCTATGTGATCATCAATGCTCACAAAGTATTTGTGGTACACCCCTAAAGTTATATCAGACTTGAGATGTCCGTATGGCAGTAAGAAACATATTCTGATTTTCTCCTGACAAAGATTGCATCTTTTTCGCTTAGGAAAATGGCAGATCTGATCTTGTTGCCATGCCTGCTGCAACGCTTATGTCAGCCCCTCTTTCATACAGGTAGACCACTGATCCTGCATAGATTTTTGGAGACAGATGTGAGGTTTAATTCTTGCATTAGAGAATCTGATGGATTTTTTTTGTAATGGGCTTTCTAAATTTTTCCTTTAAATTTCATAATATAAAAATTTAGTGGTTTTTTTTCCTTCTTAATGCTGTTAAATGTTTTTCAGGCTTAATTTAAACATAATGATGGCTTGAAAACATTAATTTTCTTATATGGCTGACAAAACCAATGAAGCATTCATATTGCAATGTCTTGGCATGTTTTCAGTTTGGGATCACTAGACAACTAAAGAGGAAGGGCTAGAGTTTGTGAAGGCGAAAATAATGCACTTATTTCCCCTTATGAAACTACACATATTGCTCTTTAGAGAGTACCAGCCTTACACAGAAAAGTCTAACATGGAATAAATGCTTTTGTGTAGATTTGCATGCTGTATGGCAAAACTAGCATTTATACAGATGAGGCAAAGGAGAAGGCAAGATCGGGGAGAAAAAACTAAAATGTCTAGGGCAATGCACGTCTGGAAGCTTACTGTGTGTTGGGAGGGTCCATGTGGCCCTCCTTGGAGACTGGGTCAAGCTGATTCTGTCTTCTGAGCAAAGGGGCTTGGAGACCTCAGGAACACAGGGCTCTCAGTCCCCAGGAGCAGTTACTCCTCCCTTCTCTTAACCACTCTCCTCAGAGATCTTTAGGATCTTCTAGAGACCAGTTCATATGTACAAATACTCTCCTTTTCCCAGGAGACTTCAAGACATTGACCATGTAAGTCTGCAAATATACCGAAGACCCGGAATCACCTCTGGTTTCCTTCCTACTGGAAAAATTCCCAGCTCCAGAATCAAATATAGCTACTGTCACTGAAGAGGCCTGCCCTACCAGCAAGGTTTGGGGACCCTTGCTATTAGATCTGTACCATACTGGGGAACGTTAGCATTTTTTACCACAGGCACCAATACATTCCTAATTGTGAAGGCATACTTGCTACTCATGTCTCTGCTGTCCTGTGCCTTGGTGAGCATTCCTGTAGTTCACTTGATTTTGAGTCAGAGTTTTCAAGTTGTGCCAGTTCCACCTCTCATTTGCTACTCGTCTCTTTTTTCACTTCAATACTGAATGGAAACAGAGCAGATGCATCATAGATACAGAGGAGAGTCAAGAAGCTGTCACAGGGAATACTTTATTTTCTCATTCCCTCAAAACTCGGGCTCAGAAAGAGTTGTCTAGTGTTTTATATTGTCCATAAACATGTTACAAGAAAACTTAATCCCTAAGTAATTGCTTCTATCAGAATACCCTTTGATTTTTACTATACACCTCTTCTGTATTTTTCAAAATTATTAAGCAGAAGGTTGTGAAGAAAAAATGATGATGATTTTCTGGTTAACAATGGCATGAATCCTCTCCATTTTTCACACTGAGGTAGACTGCAATGCCTCAGCTATTTTCATTTCATATAGGTAGATCTCCTCCTATTTGATAACAATTTCAGTATTTTGTACTGTATTAGCTATCTTTTGCAGTGCTCTGACCTTCAGTTCTTCTTTATCTCCTTCTGAAGTTTTCTTCAGTTCTTCTGCAGAAGTGATCCAGCTTCCATTCATCTCTGATTTGTTAAAAAATGGTGTCATCTGTTCATTCAGCACATTGCAGCCATTTAGTTGTCTGCACAGGAGCACATTTCCATCCCTCATCTTGCAATACATTTGCTTTGGAGTTGAGAAGTTTATGTTGTAGTAACAGGGATATGTGTTAAAATCTGACTAGAGATGTGCACTGAGGAATGGCTGCTGTGTGCTGGAGGTAACCTCCCCAGCTAGAGCAGCCTTAAAGATTAACAGTTCTTAAATTAGCCTTGATTCTATTAGAAATGTCCCTCATATTTCATGCTCTGGAAAGGGATATGAGGAAAGGATGTCATAATGTTTCCCTGTTCTTTGACAAGCCTTTCAGTATCCCTGTCAAAGATCCTTTAAAATGGAACTGAAATAGTCAGAAATGATGTGTCTATGTGAGAAATGCTTGGCGGATCCTTTTCTCTAAGATGGGTGTATGCTAATAAGTTTTAAATTATGAGTTCAAAATGATTCTTATCAAGCAGGTGTTAATAGCTCGGATTAAATTATTAAAACAGAAATCCTTTACCTTTACCTGTTTTGCTGTGAGATTAAAAAAAAATATACTGTCTTGAGTTTAATACAAATGCAGAGTGTAAAACCAGCTTTTATATGAAGCAATAGAGCATTTTCTATAGGTCTTCTGCCCTAAATGCGCTGCTTTGTAATCAAATTCATCAGCTTAGGATACTGAATTCCCCCTTCCACAGTGAAAGATAGTACTGTGCAGGTGTTCTTCTCTGAACTTGGTGATTATTAGTAAAACAATGCTCTCAAATAATTATCTCCCTTTGTTAGTGAATCATCATCTTCTTATTTTGCTTCTATTAAAATCTAGTATCCTTCAGCAGTGGCACTTTATCATGTCTAATAATCAGAATTATACAAAGGAATTATCTGTATGGATTTCATGCCCAGGAACTGCATCATCGTTTATTTATCACTCCAAGTAGGTATGCAGTGTTTTGTTTGTTTGAAGTACAGTAGTTGAGGCTGTATTAACTTTTGAAAACAGATTGTTCAAATTTGTTTTCTTCGAAGTTGAAGCTGTAATCAGCTGCTGTTTATTTTTTACTAACAGCATCAGAAGTAATGAATTTTCTTTGATAATTTTAAGACTGTAATGGTGCTGTGGGGGAGTGAAGGCTGCTGGAGTGGCTCCAAAGTTTCGTTAGAATTATAGCATTTGATCTGTAAAAAAAACAGTTTACCAGCTACAATCAGAGTACCAATAAATGAGAAATGGCAGAAAGTAACAGTGATCTACTAGTATGTGATCAGAGAATGCGTCAGACTTGCCAATATTTCTGTTCTGGAGCTTGGTAATAATATAAAGAGGAATTGGAGAAAATGCTATAGGCACAGTGTTTAACCCCCATCTGTTAAGTACTGTGCTGGAAAACAGGGAATCAGACAGAATCAGAAGCCCATATAGCTGTGGCTTAAAGACTAATTCTGCAGGGGGTCCTAACAGAGAATTTCAATTATCCTAGAAAGCATATGTGGTTCTAAGCTTGTATTTTGAATTGAAACATAGAAAACATACCAGATCTTAATTTTTTTCTTATAATAGCACAAATCCTCTTCGGTGCAAAGCTGTATAAATAATGTATATGCTCACAGAAGCAGGAAATATGCTGCTGATCAGACAATGTCAACTTAGATGAATCGTGTCCTGAAAGCTGTACTTTAAATGTGAGCAATAAAACCACTATTGACATGTGGCACTACTGACTGAAATGTCAATAGTTATAAAAAGAGTATTTCATAATGCAGAATCATTGCTTGGTTTGCTTGACTGGACAGATGCTTCTATTTTCCATGAAAGTAAAATAATTTCCATATTAGTTCTCTGAATGCCTCACACAGCATAACTACCCCATTAATGCTCGTGTTCTTAATCACATTCTTGAACATAGGAGACCAAGCAAATTTTCCCTACAGCATAAGAGGGAGTTTTGACGCTGGCAATTTAAATGATGGCGTATCTACAGTGTCTCTCAGGTTACTTTTGCTGAGTCTAGAAGTGGGTGCTACACACAAATTCCATGCATGGAGCACCCTCATCCCTTGGCTCCCTAAGTGAGGTACAGCTTTGGCTGACTGCGGACTTACATTTCTCTGGTTATTCTTAAGCACAGTTGAAGCATTCAGTTTGTTCAGCAGATTAGAGCATGTGCTGCAAGCAGAGAGGAGATAAAAAAGGCTGAAGTGCTATTAATGCCCTAGGCACATGGAGTGGCAAAGGATCCACTGGGATATGCCCATATCATCTTGACTGTTGAACTATTCCTCAGGAAAAGGCCAGAAAACCACTGGGTTCCTTCCTGGTGCTGTATCTGGCCAGACATATTTGTGAGGCACAGACTGAGCAAGAAACCTGTCTCACTTCATCTCGTGCACTGCTCACTACTACCACTTCTGCCTTGGCCATCCCTGATGATTTAAAAGAGATCAGAAGGAAAACCTGAGGATTAAAGAAACAGAAAGAATCTGTTACTTATCACTGGTATGTAAGTGGCTAATGATGTGGAGCCAGTAGTCAGGTCACTAATAAATCTGTTGGAGGAAGCCCAACTTGGAGCAAGCTTATTAGCTCTCATTTTCCTTTCCTATGGGAATGCATGAAAACAGGGCATTCCTGTGGACATTGCAATTCTCCAGCAAATAACAGTACGCACTAAAGTTTGGGAAACGGACCTAATACTTTGTGGAACTCAGTTGTTGCCCATAAAATTGACTAAAAACGATACAGGCCAAAGGCTTTTTAGTGAAGTGAGAACTTTTCTAATACCACTAAGGTATTTTTCAGAAAGGGACCAAAGCACTTACACGGTTCTGTCTGCTCTCAGCAGGCCTGCAGAAGGCCCAGCACCTGCACAGCTGCCAGCCAGGATCTCTGCATCAGGCATTTGCTCTCATCTGTCACCAGCAGGATGTTCAGTTGTTAAGTGAGCAGCTTTGCTCGGGCTGTCTCTGTCCTACAGAAGCCTACATCAAGCTGATAAGGAACAAAAGCACTTCTGAAGATTCTAAAATATGTTGAACATGTTTCACTACAGCCAGCACGATTCCCTCTCAGTCGATTTACAGGGAAAGATGGTTCTTTGCAGAGCCAGAAAATTATTTTATGGCAATGATCCTTAAACAAGGCTCTAACAATTGCTTCTTTGAGGATAACCAGTTATCTTGCTGTTCTTTGTGCTACTGACAAGCAACAGTAGGTTTTATTGACTTTTCTCCACCAAAAGGGATATATGGAACAATACAGAGCTGCCGTTTTTGGCAAGCAACACTGGCCAAAATTAGCCTGGTAAGATTATGCATGAAAAAGAGAGTTCTAACAGCTTTCAAACAATTTGTGCTTTTTGGCAGCAGCAATGTTAGGATGGTGTAGACAGATTTGATCCTTCAGAACTGTATAGATGAGAATCTCTCTGACATCAAACAGGGACTCAGCAGTGGCAGCGTGATCAGTAATCCAAAGCCAATCACTTCATGGCCTCCTTTAAGATGTGGAGAATGCTACCAAGCCCAGTTTGATCTACTTCTTGATAACTTTATAATCTTTTCATGGATCCACTTGCAGTTGGTGACAGAAGATTAATTGGCTATAATCTCTTTCTAATCACTTTATTTCTGAAGTGTACTGCTGTTACCTTGCTTTCTGAAAAGCAGCAAATATGATACCCTTTCACAGGATTTCAAGGTGAAAGGAAGCTGGATGAAAGTCCAATGGACAAGATCTTCAAAATCTTATGCTACCAACTCCATACCTAGCTGATAATAATGACTTTGGACTTGCCTTCTTCCATTCAGACAAACCTCAAAACATTTTATCAACTCCTACTTCATTTCACCAGGTGCAAAACTGTAGCAGCTGTTTGGCAAAGCACAGCAAGCAGTTCAACAGTTGATAGCAATGTACTTAACTGGAAGTTGTGGAGCAGTTCATAAAGTGACTTGATTAAGATGTATAGCTGTAGGCCCATGCAGCACAAAAGCACACCTCCTCAGCAGGAATCGAGGAAGATATTTTGTCTGAGGCGAAATGGTCTGATTGCAGGGTCAGCATAGTAACAGTTTTAAATAGATGAAAAAGAGGCAACTTAATGAGGACAACCTCAGTTAGATTCATCTTAGACAGTGTGCTACTTGGAGGGCTAGAAATAAATGAAGATTAAAATATCACTAAATCTAGGGGGGGAAATGTGTTAGAGGAGTAATCATTTTCTTTTTGTGGGTGTTGCATATAACAATTAGAAACCACTTAAAAACTGATTGTCAGCAGGGTGGACAGAATTGTGAAATGTTTTTAAAGATTCCCTAGAGCTGCAGTTTTCCTGTACTTGGTTTTGGATGTATTTGGTAAGCAAGGCTGTTGTGATTGCTGCACCTGCATGGTTTCAGATATGGTTACTGTTAAGTAAGAAGCCAAAAAAGCAAAAGCACAGCTTTCTGATGCTTGGAAACTTGTGTGTTTTAAAGTCTTGTCACATTTGGAGCTGCGTCCCTAATATAAACTGGGAGCTGAATGCTTCACCTGATATTAGGACGTGATTGAGTTGCAGCTGGAAAAAAGGCTTGACTTTCAGTATTACCTGCTTTTTGACATTTACCAGTAGCTGTTGTCACCTTCTCCGGGCAGGGTTTAACTCCTCAGAGGAGCTATTTAAATGTTGAAAAGAAATTAATTTTCTATAGGGGTTTGAAGTGCTGAAAATTACTTGAACACTTCTAAGTGTTGCTGCTACCTATTTGGATCAATGCAAGATCTCCTAAACATTTTAAAGAATTTATTTCATTGCAAGCATATGAAGACTTTAGAAAGACAATTAAAAATATGCATGACTATGTGAATTTATATTGAGTCTAAGCCCTTTTTTTAAGTGAAAACATATGTGGAAAATTACCTCTAGGTCATTTTAACAAAGTGAAGAAACTGTCTCTTTTAAAACTGAAAAACATGGAGGCCCTGGATGATTTATTGAAATGTTCTTATATCACATTTCCTTTCCAGTAAGTAAATTTTCATCTCCATGGGAGAATGCAGCATGCAGTCATTGCCCTGCAAGAGGATTTGCATGCAGTTGTGTGTGTACCAGTGATAGAGCAGTGGGTAAATGCTGCACCCCATAGTGGTTTGACAACTTCAGCTTCATAACAACCCTGTGTGGCCATACTTCCTTCAGACAGGACGTGATTACACGACACAATTTCTTTTTTAAAGAGCACTTTTTCTCTATGCTATGTAAGGAAGAAGGGTGGTGGTTATTTGAATATTTACTATTCAAATCTTAGGTTTTAGTGATAAGACAGTTTTAAATTTTTTCCTGAATGAAGCCTAACCATGCAGCTTCACCTAGGCAAGAATGCAAAACATCACCCAACAGTCTGCAGAAATGCTCTCCACTCATGTTCCAAATCAGAACAACATAAACACCTTTCTTTAATTAGTTGCATTTAAACTACTTCTGTTTGAGGATGTCTTTGAACAGGTAGCTGCGAGTAGTTGTTGGTTCATCTTGGGAGCTGGATTTATTACTTTGCTTAGTGGGCTTAAAAAGAGGTGGAGGAGGAGAACTTTTCAGTGTTTTCTGTGCTGTGCTTAGAATACTCAAATAAATACATGTTCCAGCACTAGTAGTGCTAATAGCTATCATAGGTGTTTTCCCTTTCTCTGTTAGCAATGTAACACTTCTCTGTTTTGCCTAGCAGGGTTGAAAAGGTTTCTAGAAACAGTCGTTTCCCTCCAATTGTTGCGGAGGCTTGTGGTTATGCTAACAAGCTGAACACCTTCTATATCAGTGCAGCACAGAGCAATACTTGATAAGGTTACACAATATGTTACCATCATTAAACTGGCAATCTAACGTTCATGGTTCCTGGATGTTTGAGTGCGCTCGTGGGTCCCCTCAGGTGTGGCGGGCCTTGGGGACTTGTTTTGATGTGTGGTGGGAAGGGCAGGAACTCACCCTGTGCCCCCCTGCCCACCGTGCAGCAGTTTCCTGCGTGGGGCACCACACGGAGAGCTCTGGGGGCGCGCAGCCCGCGAGGGGCTCGCAGCCCGTGTCCCGGCGCCCGCAGGGAAAGGCACGTGTCCACTGCACAGAATGGCCCCGTTCCGGAGCCTCCGAGAAGCTGCAGTGAGGTTTTGGAACCACCCATGTTTGGGGCCACAGGCGGCAGTGGGCGCTCCCTGCAAAGGCAGCAGGGGGGACTCGGGTGTTGGTAGCAAGCTCGGCTGCACCCCTGGGACTGGGTGGTGTTTTTCTGAAGGAAAGGCAGTTCAAAGGATGAGCACGCGCTGTGGTCAGGGCCACTGTCTGAACATCAGTACATGGGCTTGGCACCTTCCGGAGGCCTTTGGATGCAGAAATCGAGGCAAGAATTGAACGTACCCTGAGGTGTATTTCTCGCTCCTGTAAAAACTAGGTATTTGTCAAAAGCTTAAGGAACGAGCAAGATAGATTACAAGCTTCTGGAAACTAGGAAGCATTCAAACCAGCCAAATGAAACCCTGCTGCACAAACAGTGAGAGCAATTGCCTGTCAAGTATTCTGTAATACTGAGCTAAGGATTATTTGACTGGCATATTGTCTTTGTGTTGTCATTGATATGGTGTCTGAACTCCAGTGAGACTTTCAGGATTGCAGCAGTTTAGTAAATGGGGGAGGAGAAGGATTTTAGATGGAATTTTCATAATGAGGTCAAACTAAAAGAAAACTCACGTGTGAATGGATGTGTTTACACATTCAAAAGTCAGCAGATGGCTTTAGGTAGGATATTGATAACAAATAATAGACTATATATATATGGTCTTCTAACTTCAAATGTCTGAAGACAAATCTTCTATAATTTTATGAAGCAACCATTGTAAGGCATTGGTAGAAAATGCAAAATCTGTGTCATCTGCTTATTATTGAAGCCGTTTAGCACATCAGCTGTCATTCCAGATTACCAGTTGCATTTCAGCTGGAGTGGAAACAAATACAGATCAGTAATAATGTAATGCTGTGTACCTTAAGGTTAAATGTCTGACAAGACAACTAGTGCTAATGGACTGTGACATTTTTCAGGCCATTGGTCTGACATTACTTGCTGTGTCAGAGTAAAATGTTTACAAAGATCTAACTCCATATTACAATACGTTAAGAAATCATTCCTTCCTCCTGTGTGTGCTCCAAGCTTTCTGGCTGCATCTAAATTCCGTAGTTGGCCTGTGTGTAAAATCAGCATCTTCCAGGTCATGAAGAGCTCCGAGCACCACTGTCAGTGATATTTGATCCAGTCCAGAATGTCCTGTAAGGTTTCTGTTCAGTATGTTAAAACTCATGACATGTGCTGTGGATAAAATTCCATGAACACAAACTCAGCTGGGACCAGATCTGCTGCTGTAGATTTTTGGAGCAGTATCTCACTATTATACATGGGCTACTAGTAGGAATGGCTTAATGTAACTAAGATGGCAAACACAGATGAAAAATTGTATGACGAAGATACATGCCAAATTTACACTACTGTACCAAATTAGCGCTTGGAATGTTTGGTGGGGTTTTTTTAAATAAAGAAAATCTAAAACAGTATTTTGCATTGATGGGACTTGAATGACTAGACTGATAAATGGTAAGTACACCTGGATGAAATCACATTTTAATAATATAATGCTGTATTAAGAACTCATTAAAGAAATAGGTGAGAATTAGCCATTAGAGGCCATTTAATAACAGATTGTTTCAGTGTCCTCATAAAGGCTTTCTAAATATGGGGCTTTATTTCAGGTAATAAGATGATTCCTCTGGCTTCTGTTTATTGTTCCTTGGTCTTATTTTTATTAAATGCTTCTACTTCTGATTAAAGTAGATGAAATGTTATATTCTCTCTTAAGCAGCTCGTAATGCATCAAATTTTTTGTGGTTTTGTATTTTGTGACACTATTCCAGTGGCAAAGACAGGAATTGGAAAAAAATACTGGTTTTGTTAACGCGATTTTCAGCAAAGTGTGGGGTTTCTTAGTAGGCTGGATTATTTTGGTGTACGTGTGTGTGTTCAGTCATGCGCTGTCCCTCGTGTAGTGTGGCTGTGTGTACATCCAGGAATGCAAAACTTCACCTCACAAACTGACGGTACAGTGACATCTGACGCTATAGAACAGATGAAAAAAACTCCAGCAGTGGCATAAAGCTTCAGACGCTCCAAATAAATCCTAAGAGATCACGAACCCGTCGCCAGACGGATTTAAAACGTAAATGCTGCTCTGCTCCATCAAGTCGACTATTAGGTGCATAGTGTCGTGCCGAGATGCAGCGTTATTCTCCCCCTAAAACAACACTCCTGCCATCCTTCACGGGGGGAGGCTGGGGGGCACTCCAAGAGCGGAGCGGGCTCGCCGGTGCTCTCGGGTACCGCGGGAGCGCTGCCTGCGGGGCCAGCCCCGGCTCCCGGCCCAGCCCCTCGGCTCCCGCACCGCCCGCGCCGCCCCCGCTCCGTGTCCCCCCTGCGGCCGCCCCGAGGAGGTGGCGGGGTCGTCCCCGCACAGCCCCGCACGGCACCTGCCCGCGGGGGCGGCGGGGGCGGCGCTGC